>JABUQX010113419.1:0-15942 GCA_015478945.1 Trachelipus rathkii
GCTTTAAATAGTCTCAAATTCAATCAAAACATAGTTATTTCTAAATCAGATAAAGGTAATTTAATTGTTATAATGGACAAACATACATACATCAACTCAACAAATGCTACGATCTTTTAAACGACAATAATATATATTCACGTTTAAACAAAAACCCCCTGAATAACTTTCAAAATCAATTTAACTCTGCTCTTAAAAACATTTTTAAAGATCACAAAGATGTATTAAAAAATCTCACCTCATATATGAACTCTCCCTCACAATTCTATGGACTCCCGAAAGTTCACAAAAATAATACCCCTTTACGTCCTGTCATTTCCAATATAAATAGTATCACTTATAATTTCATCTTTCATGGTTAATAATGGTATACCCATATACTACAAGACAATAATTCGACTTTCCAATCTAAAAAACTCTGAGAATTCATATCACGCACAAAATCATTAAACCCTTTCTTTCTTCTCATAAAATTCTTAGCTTTGATTCATTTCAAGCTGTTTACGCCAGTTTCAGGTCCCCTCAGCATAGACCTTTTTGAAAGATACATTACTGAAAACAATTACAATTTGTCATTCCCTTTTCAAACTATTAAAAAAACTTATCAATCTCTTCCCCTTCAATATAATTTTTTCGTTTTCAATGGTCAGTTTTATACCCAAGGCATCTGGACTTAGCATGGGTTCACCCCTCTCTCCAATTTTAAGTAATATTTATATGGAGTTGACCGAACATTTTCACATCCTTTCCAATCCGTTACTTAACAACAGTTTATGGCTCAGATATGTGGACGATATTTTTGTAGCACTTCCACAAACACAAATACACAAGATGTCTTAAATTTCATCAATTCATTGTCATCCCATTCCCAAATCAATTCACGTTATGAAAAACCACGCATAATTCCCGTACCTTTCTTAGAATCATTAGTCAGTTGCAGCATTCATTGATCAGCAATTTACCAATATTACGCATTTACAGAAAACGCCTACTTTCACTACTAACTAGGGTTGGGATTAAAAAAAAAAACGTTCGTTTTTTTTAAAAAAAGATCAAAGGCCAAAATTTTTTTTTTTTTTTTTTCTCTCTTTTAAATATCATTTTTTTCATATATATGCAAGTCCTTTTTAGGTATTTAGCATTAAATACAGTAAATACAATATGTTAAAAGAGGATTCAAATTATAATTGTAGAGTTAGTTATTAAATTTTTTATTTAGTGCTCTAGGGCATTATTATTAATTTTCACATGGATCTGATTACTTATTATATTATTATTATTATTATTATTATTATTATTTATTATTATTATTATTATTATTATTATTATTATTTATTATTATTATTAATTATTATTATTATTATTATTATTATTATTATTATTAATTATTATATATTAATATTATTATTATTATTATTATTCATAAATATAGTATTATATATTATATATATATCTATACGTATATATATATATATATATATATATATATATATATATATATATAATATAACTATATATATATATATAATATATATATATATATATAACATATATATTCTTCATCTACTTTTTCTCCCCAGACTGTGGTAAGGTGCGTAACATGCATAAAAGAAAAAAAGTAGAAGAATATGACAAAAGTTCAAAAAGAAAGCCAACCATTACCTCTACCTCTGTACCATTAAATTAGTAAGGAAATCGTCGCAGTCAGAAAAATCCACCTAGAGCTTCACGGGACGCGACGGACCGCCTCACTATGGTAAATCGTCAGTGTAAGGGTTTCTATCCCTTGACCAGGAGTGGGCCACACGCCATACCCCCCTCACAGCACACGCCATTCTGCTCTTATTATGCACCTTTATTGCTCGCCTCTGCCAAACTCACATTTCTCTCCTCAGACATTCGTTTAACTGACTCAAACCACCTTTTTTCTTCGCATCTCCCAGCCGGTCGTTTTCACACACTCGCCATCTATAACATCTTGGCTTAAAACCGACTTATATTATTCTTATCACATGACCAAACCATCTTCAAATAGCCTTCATTTTTCTCGTCGTTTCCCCTTTATTCACACAACACCTCTCTAATATGTTCATTCCTCCATTTTATCAATTCTTCTCACACTAGCATGCCCTAAGATTGTCCATCTTGAAACACATTGAACTTTAGATCTATACTTCTTATTCCAACCATAGTCTCAGCTACTATAGCAATAACCACAGGTACAACATACGTCATGTAAGACGCTAAAGGCACTAAAAGACTTGTCCGCTTTACATTCACCACGATTTAAATTGCACCAGCCACGCTTCCAACCATTTAAAAGCTACTTTTCCCTACTAAACTCTGCAATGAGCATCCGTGTCCCTTCTGCATCAACATATACCCTAAATATTTACACTCAGACACTTGTTCCAAGTGCTCACCATCTAACATCAAACTTCACACTCGAGGACTGTTAGCACTCAACAACCATAACCTAACCTCTTATCTACGTTTTACTTTCAAACCCCTCCTTTTACACCCTGCCAAATCTCTCTACAAAATCCTCTCAAACTCTTCAGATTCGCCCAACACAAACAAATCATACGCATATAATAGGAAGGGCACCCTCCACTTATCTCAAATCATTCTAACACCATTTCCTGTCAACCCCGCCCACCTTCACTTCTTTCATAACCCCATCCATCCATATACAAATTGAAATAACCAAGGAGACAAAACACAACCCTGCTCACTCCGCTATTAATACTAACCCATCACTTTTGACACCATTTATTATAACACGCACTCACTATCGTTCATACATACTTTTGATCTCCATTCAGAAGCCCTATCACACACTATATATCACTAACAGCCTGCCATAGACCTTCCTATTAACCCTATCATACCCCTGTTGCAAATCCAATAAAAACTAAATACAATTTATTCTTCTCTCTCTCATTTTTCTCTATCATTTGCTTCAATGTAAAGATTTGATGCCACACATCCTCTACTACTCTAAACGCCACCTTGTTCTTCACCAATCAGTCCTTCAGTCACTCGGCGCACTATTTCGACCAAAACACCAGCATATATCTTCCCATCAACACTCAATAAACTAATACCCTATAATTTCTACAGTTCCCTTATATCTCCCTTCACCTTATTAAAGGTACTATTTGCGACTCCTCATGCCCTCGAAACATACCCTCATAAACGCTTTATTAACACAACTTCAAGATACAATCAATCACCATCTTGCCGCCGTTCTTGATCATTTCACCAGTAATTTCATCTATATCTGCAGATTTACCAATTCTTCAACTTTCTCTCACTCTACCCGCATTTCCTCCTCTCTTGCTAATTACCTCATCACCAAATACCTATTCTACTTCTTGCACCCATCAAAGCGCCATACACCAGTCATTTCCTAATGCATTATGCCATAATATTAATACAGTTTTAGTACGATATCTTTCCACACTCAGTCACATCATTTCATTAGTCTACAAAAACCCATCCCTATTCATTATTCTAGACAGATTTTATTCTAATTCTTAACCTTCCGCGCTTCCTTCCGAAGAGCTTCCTATCCTTGTATGTCCCATGCATCCCCATCCCAAAACTGTTTCATTTACCTCTTCTTTCTCTTGACGTATGCATCTTTTAGCATTGCCTTTTTTCCTTCCTTATATATTCCCACAGCATCTTTCTTTGAAAAACTTCATGCATTAACTGCTTTTAGTACTTACCACGCTTCTTTTTTTACTTTTAACGCTTGCATCACCTCTCATTCCACCACTCACTATTATCATTCTACTTCCTACCTTAGCAACACCCACAACTTTTACCCACCTTCCTTCCGTATCACGCGCTTTCCTCTCCATCCAAGTCCCCTCTAACTTAATTTTACATAGAAATACATAATGATCCGAAATCCCATTCCTAAACCCTCACTGATTTAACATCCTAAACACATACTTCAACATTTCTTCACAACTCAATACTTTTCACTTTCGATACTTCGTACCTACCCCAATCTAGTTACTTATGTATATATGATAGTTTTAAAGAAAGTATTACTTACACACATACCTCTCCTCTCACAGAAATCACACCTCCTTACCATTCTCATTTTCTCCTGACACCCAAAACCACCTGTTATAACCCAATCCTTTTTTTGATCATATATTATATATATATATATATATATATATATTATATATATATATAATATATTATATATATATATATAATATATATCTATATAAATATATTTTAGTATATATAATATTTATATATATATACACTGTATATTATCTAAAATCCGTATTAATAGTCAATATTTTGGCCTAGAAGGGGTATTACTACTGTATAATTTAAAACATCTTTAATATACATAAAAAGAAGTAATTTAAAAAAAAAACAAAAAAAACATGTTTTTTTTTTCAAAAAAAAAAAAACATTAAAAAAAACCGTTTTTTTCACAACCCTACTCCTAACTATATCCACTGGTTTTCTCATCCGCCTCCAAAAATACAAAAAAGGCATACTTTCTTTCTCTCTCTATTTCTGCGTGAATTCCGTATTTGTTCCCCCCTATTACTAAAATACGAACAAATTACTTAACCATAAACTTTTACCACCTTATTATATCCCAATCACATTATTAATCAAGCTTCCAAAAACCTAAAAAGAGTTATTATGGTTCCAATCCTCCAAAAACAAAAAATTCTTCTTTTCTACCTATACCTCATTTCCCACTACATAATATTAAAAAAATTATACCTAAATTACTCTTATCCCTTCCAATCTTATTTCTCTGAAAAATACTTTTAGACCCCCTAAATGTAAAGAAAATGTTTCTGACAGCTGCGTCTATCAAATACCTTGTACATCCTGTGAAAAGATATATGTAGGTGAAACCATAGATTTTTCAAGAAGAAAAAAACAACACTTGGCAGACTTAAAAAGACAGTATTAATTCAGCTCTTACATATCATAGAAAATCCTTTAATCACGCTTATTATCCTTGAACAATATGAAAACATTGGGAAATGTTATTAATACAATGCAGAAGAATCCCTGGAATCATTCTATTCTATAATTCCGAACAATTTTAATGAAACAACCTGGTGAGGTAAAATTAGAACCATTTGCAAAATGAATATATGAAGTCTTCAAGACTACTTGCATCAAATTCTCTGAGAAGATAACGCCAAAACCAACAAAAGGTGCTTTCTACGAGTTAGCAGTTTTCCAGATGCGTTTTTGGCCTGAAGAGGTCTCTCCCTGATGGAGACGCAAAGCTTGCAAATCATTGTAACTTTTTTTTTTAATTGTTTTTGTGAAAAATCTGTTTTTATCAATATGTGTTTATTATATATATATGATGTATATTAGGAAAATTTTTAATCCAAGGGCTTTCCTTTCTATATATATATGATATATATATATATATATATATATATATATATATATATATATATACTATATAATAACTATATATATATATATATATATATATATATATATATATATATAAGGGTAAGAGGGAAGGGTATGGAGGGATTTGCTTCTTGACTTAAGTCATGTTTCTTCTATTCTAACTATTCTCTTTCCAGTGTATGTTGCGCACTGCCCACCAACAATTTGTAGGATCAATGGGGAGGGTAATAATATATATATACTATATATATTATATATATACTATATATATAATATATATATATATTATATATACTATATATATATATATATATATATATATACTATATATATATATATATATATATATATAAAAATTATATAAACCTAATATATAATTTATTTTATATATATATATATATATATATATATATAAATATATATATAATATCTATATATATATATTATATATATATTTACTACTATTATATATATAATATATATATATATTATATATATATATAAACAAATTAATAATGAAAGCGGAAGCTGTGGCAAATTTATTAAAAATATGGATAAGTTATTAATTTTGATAAAATACATAATAACAGCAATTTAATTTTTTCTTTTTCATTTACATATCGCACATTCAATTTGTGCACAAATATTAAAGTCCGCAATAATAATTTTAAATTACTATGAAGGAACATCTATAAGATTTTCTAAAGGTCAAACATTTAATAAGTACACTTTATCATTAGAAATTGGAATATTTAGTGTAGTAAAAAACTATATAGATTCTAAAGGCAGGAAAAATATCATACACATGATATATATATACTTACAACCGACTTGTAAGCAGTGTTTGAACCGAAAGGCCTGATGGGTAGAGGAATATCAAGAAAACTATCTTCCCTTGCATTTTCTGTTCTGCACTCCAAACATTTAACATAATCTTTCATTTTCCCTATATATATATATATATTATATATATATATATATATATATAATATATATATAGTATAATATAATATATAATATATATATATATATACTATATATATATATATGATATATATATATTAGTATATATATATATATATAATATATGATGGTTGAGTTACTTCTGATTGGTATCATAATTGGTAATATCTATATATATATACTATATATTATTATATATACTATATAAGTAAATATTTCTAATATATATATATATATATATTATCACCATATATATATATATATCATATATATATATATATATATATATATATATATTTACAGTAAACATTTCTAATGATGCTAAATGTATTTATTTACAAATTTAGACTGACATGCTTAATTTTAACTTTGCAGCTCATATATATTATCTACTTTTTAACATAATAACGGTACAAGTATAGCAGCTCATATAAGTAATAAATATTCATGAAATCATGTTGAACACTCACACGCAATTAAAAAATGGTTTTACTTACTAAATTCTAAATATTTGAAATGAAAAAAATAGTTGTCAAATTTGAAGCTAACCTTCGTATAAGTTGTTAATAAATTCCGCTTGATCAGTGTTTTTAAAACACTGTTCTAAGGCGTCGAACATAACTCTATAAAGTTCTTGAATGTCATGCTGTTGCCAAACCTCGCTACTGTCCCAGCCAAAACTTTTGGTTAAATTTGTTGTTTCGACGGCATTTCGGGAAGCAGTCTTAAAAAAAAAAAAAAGTTAAATACGCTAGCATACAAAGCACATATAGAATATAACACAAAAATACAGATAGATATATTCTATACGATTTATCAATGTAAGATTTGGACTAATATAAAAATTTCCTCATTACAAAAATCTTTTAACAATTTCTATTTAAAGTCTTAATATATTTCAACATATGGGAGCTGCTTATTTATCATCCCTATTATATAAAACGAATTCAGATATGTACCTGTAAAAGTAGGAATAACTTCTGTAACTGATAAGGAATGCTTTTAGCTGCTTCTTCCTCTGACCCTTTAAACTCCCAACGGTAAAGGGCATTCCTGAACTCAGGAGTCATGAATAATGTTTGAAGAAGACTATTTAAGTAGCACGTCATGGCCTGATTTACTAGTCCTACATATCCAACTGTAAGAATTATTATTATTATTATTATTATTATTATTATTATTATTATTAGAACAGAATGAACAAAGTAAGTGGAGAAAAACAGTGAAGGTACAAAGGGCAGATAAAAAAGGGAAAAAGAAAATAGAGCAAGCTAGGGCTATGAATTTTACTTAGGACAGCGTTTCATAAGAGCACAAGAAAAATAAAATCCGCATAAATAGGTTCGATTCAAATAACTATTTATGCAGGATAATGAAAAATGTAAACTATAAAAAGAAGAGCCTTCCACATAATATACATATTTTAAATAAAAAATAAAGAAATAAAAAAATACCCCACTATAAGATTATATTATGGTAAAAATATTGACAAAATATAAAATCTCATAATTATCAAACAAATAAGTAAGTTTGATATATTAGTTCCTAAATAATCAACTGCTCTGAAAAAGAACGAGTAAAATAGAACAATTATTTTTCTAAATGTGAAAAAAAAAATATTAAACACTAACTGATTTTAGGTACAGACTATAGTACAAACTAGTGTTAAGTACACAAAATTAGAAATTCATTTTATTCCTGAGTAAATAATTTTATAAAATGAAATAGGCATTTATATAATAATAAGCCCTACCTTATTAGTTACTTAACAATGACGTAATTAATTAATCAACTGAAATATATTAGGCTTACTTGAGTCTTGCTTAATACGAGAACTACTCGCTGATGCTTCTATAGAAGTCTCGTAATTGCTTGAATTTGGAGGAGCTTCGTACCATTTTGTGCTCGGTCTAATTTCCGATACTGAAGAAGTTGGGGATGCAGATGCCCCAAGACTTAAATCGTCATCCTCTATCTTTCGAGGCATTGACCCGGGTAAATTTGTTATAATAAGATTGTTATTATTAGAAAGGCCTACTGTAAAACCAATTTCGCCCAAACATTTGTCAGAAGGTAGTTCATTCAATTCGACCTATATATATATATATATATTATATATATATATATATATATATATATATATATATATATATATATATATATATATATATATATATATATATATATATATATATATATATATATATATATATATATATATATATATATATTATTTATTTATTTTTTTTTGGAGTAGTGTACAGGACACACCACGACTCACAAAGCGGCCACACACTGGGTTGAAAAACACCATGGGCGGGTCCTGGAACATACATATTTCAAACGTCAAAAGAAGATTTGAATAAAGAAATGAATATTCAGTCAATTAAAAATAAACAAAAACTAAACAAAAGTACATCCTTGCATTATAAAGTCCTAGTATTATGTAACAAAATCAAATATTATGAAGTATTTCTACTTCTTGTATAAACAAGAAAATAGAGTTACTACTAAAAGTGGGAAGATTCGGATAAGATATGGGATAATCTTTTGGAAGGTGTTATGGATCGTAAAGTAGGAAAATGACGGCGGCGAATAGAGTCCAGCTGGGAACAATCAATGAAGATATGGCGAACAGATTGCGGGGTATGACTTTGACAAAATTTGCAAATGGATGGGGGTCCAGAATATATATATATCGAGTTATATATATATATATATATATATATATATATATATATATAGTATATATATATATATATATATATATATATATATATATATATATATATATATATATATATATATATAGTGCGACCATATATACAAATAAATATATATATAAATATATATATATATATATATTTATATATATATATATATATATATAATATATATATATATATATATATATATATATATATATATATATATATATATATATATATATATAAGAAAAATATATTTATAGGATAAGAGGAGAATGAAGAAAGAGATATATATATATATATATATATATATATATATAATAAATACATTAATCAACACAAATCAAAGAGAGATCTGGAAACAATATACCAAAAATATAAATTACAAAACAAAAACAATGCAACTTTTCCGCATAATAAGAAAAATCCATACATTACATACCCAACCTCCTCCCACACATGAAGCAATCTGCAAACAAAATATTAAAATTCCTAGTCCAAAAAATCAATGTAATATCATCATGTCATAATATTCAAAAATTAGCCATAAACCCACAATCCCCTATAACAAATAAATAATTAAACAACTTAAAAAAAGAAAAAAACAATCAGAAGTACTCAACAAAACTAAAAAATTCACTAGCAGTAGGTACAGACCAAGTATCTAATGTCCACCTCAAACACTTGGGAACCAAAGCTATCGAAGCTCTCACCCAATTATTTACACAGCATGGCAAACTAATTCTCTTCCCCTCTTTCTGGAAACACGCCCACATAATTCCTATACTAAAACCACTATACTAACCAAAATACTATACTAAACCACCCAAAAACCCCACTTCATACAGACCAATTTCACTACTCTCTACAATAGCCAAAGTACTGGAAAAATTAACACTCAATAGAATCCTACCTTATATTCCTCATATCTGGCACCCTGGAACATGGGATTTCTGTAAACAAAATATCTCCACAACCACTCTCCTGACTGATTTAACACAGCATATTCTGAATGGCTTTACCCAAAACTCTCCCCCCTCTCGCACCATTCTAATCGCGATAGATATTAACAAGGCATTTGACCTATCTTAAAAAATAAAATATTAAATACCAACATGCCCATTAAAGATAAAAATTGCAGCAAACTTTGTATCGGGGACATACAGCTAAGTTATACAAGGATGACACTCTCCCCGTACACACAAACTATATAATGGCGTCCTTCATGAAGCCATCCTCTCACCTTCACTTTTTAATCTTTTAATGCACAATCTCCCAACCCCCGCCTCCCTTTATATAAAAATTAATAGCTATGCCGATGATCTAACCATTACCGCTCAACACCCCTCCATAAATACAGCATGCATAGAACTTCTACATTACATAAGACGTAGAAATATTTTAAATGATGTGGATGGTATGTCAACCTCAACCGAAAAATCCTCAACTACATTATTCACACCAGATAAAAGAGAATCACATAAACATCCAACAATTCATCTTTTAAATAATAGAGTCCCTCTTAATAGACAATCAATCATCTTAGGATTGACATTCGATACACATATAACATTTATCCCCACATAAAAATCATATCCAAAGACAAATAAATTAAATGCTATGAAGGCAATACAGGAACTAAATTTTAACATATAGAAACAAACTCAATAATATACAGACAATATCTTCGCCCCTCTTTAAATTACGCATCCCCCAAATGGGCTCCAGCAGTATCAAAGACTAACATTAAGAAGCTCGAAGTAGTCCAAAATAAAGCCCTTAGGATAATAAATGGCTGCCTCCCCACCACACCTAAACATCACCTTCAAACTGAAACAAAAATCCCACCAATATCTCAACATGGTAGGATGTCAATTCAATAGTATATCACTACCAACAGATCACCCCTACATCAAATACTGCAACAACCCCCTACACTTAGAAATAAAAAAGCTACACCAACAAAATACAATTCTACTATATACAACAATCTGTCTCCACCACCACCCAACACTCATATCATTAAACACATTCACACACAACTGATCCAGGAAACTATTTTCACATACCCAAACAATACCGTACTCCAAGCACGTCCACCAAAACTCTCCAATAGTGAACAAACTTTGGACCACCAAACACGGGTAATGTTTTCATGGCCTTGCTCTGGGCACAACCCCTACCTTCAGGACTACATATTTAATTATTTTGGAGATCCCTTCCCAGATTGTCAAAGATGCCTTTCCCAAACCATCAGCAACACCAAACATCTCATAATAGATTGCCCTGCCTTGGAGGGCATTAGTAACAATTTCAATGGATGGCGATGGTGGTGAAGTACCTCAAGGCTGCCTGCTTCTCATGGAGTAAGTAAGTAAGTAAGTAAGTAAGTAAGTAAGTAAGTAAGTAAGTAAGTAAGGTAAGTAAGTAGCAAGTAAGGCAAGTAAGGCAAGGCAAGGCGGCAAGTAAGTGCAAGTAAGTAAGCAAGTAAAGTAAAGTAAAGTAAAGTAAAGTAAAGTAAAGTAAAGTAAACTAAGTAAGTAAGTAAGTAAAGTGAAAAGTAAGTAAAGTGGCATGACAGAATAGAAGAGCACCGAACCTGGATGGATCTATTTGACAGAAGGCATTAATTGAAAAGAGGGAGTTGTCCACAGAAACAAGCGCAGGGGAGTTTAAGAACCCAGCCTAAGCTGAGTCATAAGCTTTTTCAAATGGCAAAAAAGACACCAAGAACCATCCCACCAGTTGAGAAGGCTTTCTGGATGTCATGGTCCAGTTTAACAAGGGATCTGTGGTCAAACGATTAACCAAACTGGAGTTCGAAAAATCCTGGCGACTCTCCTAGAATGGGGAGAAGGCGCCTCTGGAAAACCATTTTCTTTCCTATTAATTACAGGTATGACAGGGCTCAGCGAAATATGGTTTTTAGTTGTCCACAACTTCGGATCTTTCCCAGGTTTGGGGATAGGGATTACAAAAGTTGTAGTCCAAATAGATGGAAAAGAAGATTCAATCCAGATTCTGTTATACAGATCCAGCAAAAACGTTGATGCAGAGGGGTTAATATGACTGAGCATAATGTACGACCGAAATCATGTCTGGGCCAAGGGCACCATCCTTGCTATTAACCGGTCGAGGAGATATGATATTTTGATGTTATAGTAATGATCTTCTCCTTTCACTTTTGAAAAGTTTGGCGGTGAAGTGTTAGTTCTCAATTTTTGAAAGGCTTCAGGATAGCAGAAAGAGCTCGAGTGGCTAGCAAAACTATAACCTAATGCATCATGTCGGTTATATCAGGCCCATAATGTAGGACTGTGGGCGAGTTGTTGGAGTGATGATATATTTTCTGTGCAACTTTCCACACTAAAGGATGGGGAGTTGTGGAGTTGTCAGTCGAAATAGAGGTTCTAAAATATTGCTTTACGTGTTTGGCGATTAGTTCGCCGAGATCTCGCCGCAGCTGCTTTAAAAATAATCATGTTTGGGGTGGCAACGGGTCCTATTGTATTGCCTGTAGTTCGTCTTCTTCCTCAGTTTGCTTGTGCGAACTCTTGAGACCACCAAGGGGTTAACAACCGCCTGCCTGAGGAAGATTGTGGAATGCAAGCTTCCGCTGCTGTGATGACAACTTGCTAGAAGAAGTGGAAGGCATCATCAACAGTCAGAAACTGCTTATTGAAGGGAGAAAGTGGGATAGCTGAGGCCTGATAAAAAGGAGTGCCACACCACTCTGTCATAACGCCAGCTAGAATTGAATTTTAACATTGGGCTCGGTAGGTACAAGCTCATTTAAAGCTATTGGATAATGATCACTGGCGTATAAATAATCAAACCAGGTAAAGTGATCCATAAGTGAATATTCAGTCAAAAATAAATAAAAATAAATAAATCCTTACATTATAAATAGTGCCAATATTACATAACAAAGTCACATATTAAAGAACATCTTCTTGGAGATACAAGAAAACATAGCCACTACCAAAGAGGGAAGATTCAGATAAGATATGGGACAATCTTTTAGAAACGTCTATGGACCACAAGGTAGGAAAATGATGACGACGGCGGCGAATAGGGTCCAGTCGGGGACAATCAATGAAGATATGTAGAACAGACTGCGGGGTATGGTGACAGAAAATTTGCAGATGGGAGGAGGGTCCCCTGACACACAGTGACCGTGTGACACTGGCGCGGCCAACACGGAGGCGCGCAAGTATCACCCGAGCAAGTGCTTTCGTCAGTGGGAAGAAGAGCACTCACCAATGTTCGGCTTTATACTTCTAAGTTTCGCTCCCCGACGATCACCGTCCAGCGCTTTTGCCAGCAAGATTGAAGCCTTGTCGGAGAGCAGGATAACAATCAGTTGATGGGAGGCGACCTTGTCGAATGGCAACCGGGAGGCACCTGGAACAGCTAAGACGAAGAGGTGGCCATTTTGCTCTCTCTCTCTCTCTCTCTCTCTCTCTCTCTCTCTCTCTCTCTCTCTCTCTCTCTCTCTCTCTCTCTCTCTCTCTCTCTTCTCTCTCTCTCTCTCTCTCTCTCTCTCTCTCTCTCTCTCTCTCTCTCTCTCTCTCTCTCTCTCTCTCTCTCTCTCTCTCTCTCTCTCTCTCTCTCTCTCTCTCTTCTCTCTCTCTCTCTCTCTCTCTCTCTCTCTCTCTCTCTCTTCTTCCTTCTCCCTTCCTCTTCTTCTCTCTCTCTCTCTCTCTCTCTCTCTCTCTCAAAAATCTCTCTCTCTTCTCTCTCTCTCTCTCTCTCTCTTCTCTGTCTCTCTCTCTCTCTCTCTCTCTCTCTCTCTCTCTCTCTCTCTCTCTCTCTCTCTCTATGTTCTCTCTCTTTCTCTTCTCTCTCTCTCTCTCTCTCTCTCTTCTCTCTCTCTCTCTCTTCTCTTCTCTCTCTCTCTCTCTCTCTCAAAAATCTCCTCTCTCCCTCTCTCTCTCTCTTCTTTCTCTTTACATATATATATATATATATATATATATATATATATATATATATATATATATATATATTTATATATATATATATATATATATATATATAGTATATATATATATATATATATATATATATATATATATATTAGTGTTAAAATCGATACCAAATATTCTGTCCCATACCGATACCGGATACAAGTACTCACAATTTTTTTGCTACCGATACCGATGCCGATAACGATCCGATGCCGATACCCGATACCGATACACGATACTTTTACTCCTATAAATATGGCCTGATTATATATTTATATATATATACATATATATAGTTATATATATATGAAATATATATATATATATATATAATATATATATATATATATATATATATATATATATATATATATATATAGTATATATATATATATATATATATATATATATATATATATATATATAGAAGCAATCTGGTTAATAGAAACTTATATTTATTCTACACTGCAGCGGTGCCCAGGCCATAACCTGCTCGCGCATTAAGATTCATCACTATTAAAATAAAATAATTTTAAAATTATATAGCATATATATATATGGAACTGTGTATATTTATAAATATGTATATTATATATATATATATATATATATATATATATATATATATATATATATATATATATATATATATATATATATATATATATATATATATATTTTTTTTTTTTTTTATTTGTGTTTACAAAAGTAAGAAATGCTCGAGTTTGCTTCTTCGTTTTTGTCAACTACTGGAAATCGCAAGAAATGCTCTTACCAAACGTAAGGAATTTCCTTAATTCTGTAAAGTTGCTATTTCCCGTGCTTGCCGAATTTAAGCACGTTCTTACGAAAAATGTAAACAAACAAGATGGCGGCTTGGTGTCTGAATTGGTGAATGTTTCATTCAATAAAATCAGCTTTAAATCTAATTTCTTCCAAATGGATAAACTCCATCACAAATAGCTAATCCATTATTTGTAATATAAATCATTTGTTATTTTTTTCTGTTTATTCAAAACCATAAAAAGTTTTGACTTTCTACCTGTTAAGTAAATTGATTATAACAAAGTAAACTGGCAGCACGAAACGCGGTCGTTTAAACACAGGTTTACACTGAAATTTTTTAAATTTGAATTCTTGATCATCCCTGAAAAATTCCGCAAACGCCTCCCCATTCAGTGTTCAAGTTATTGTCGGTAAGGCTAAAATATCTATTGGATCATTATTGCAGCCTATTTACTCAGCTCATACATTAAATTATTGAAAATTTACTTTAAAAATTGTTCATCATCATGGATGAATTTAAAATTTTTTTTTTTTTAGTAATCGATCTATACCTTCCCCATAGCCGTCCAACGCACTTTTTTTTTTTTCCAAAAGCAAACAGTTTTATTTATACAAAAAGAAAATAAATTTAAACCTACATTAATAGCCTAGGTGAATAACGTCCACTGTGATCACAAAAGTTCTAAATGGGGAGATTTAGGTTAACTTTTTTCTTCTCAAGCATCTGAATTTTTGATTTTATAGCGTCTTCTTCTGTCAAAGCTTTGTTTTAACATCTTTCTCTGCTCTTCAAGTTTATTGATCTGTATGAATAATTGAATAATTTTCTTTTTTTCTTTGAGATGTTCTTCATATCTCCTATGGGCAGCTCTTACATTTGTCAACATTTTTTGAGTGATAGGAACTTTATGAATACTTTCATAAGATCTTATAGCATTGTGCACTGTTCTTTGAGAAATCAGACTATGTTCTTTCAGATTCTCTACTAAAATTGCTTATTTACAGAAAACCCTCCTTTCAACTGTCGTATTTCCATGCGTATCAGTCCTAATTTAATACTTGCCACAATTCCGCTGAAGTATAAT
>JABUQX010113420.1:0-10000 GCA_015478945.1 Trachelipus rathkii
CGGTAATGCTAGAACAAGTTTTATAATTTGGTGTTTAACCGTTTTCGCATTTATCGTGAAATTTTTTTCGCGTTTTTCGTGCGCCGCTTCTAGTATACTATAGCAAATAAATATACTTATATATCATATATATATATATATACATTTGTATATATATATTATATATATATGTGATAAATATATATATATATAATTATAACTTTGTATATAAATATATATAGCATATATATATATATACATATATATATATATATATATATATATGCTCCGCTCCATATACTCATCTATCTTTGCTATATATATATGTCTATACTCCATCCTTATAGACATTAACTTCTGCACACTGATTTTTAGCAAAATCTTTTAGGATAAACTAATAAAAAAGAGAGAGAAAATAAATAATGAATAGAAAAACAAAACAAAAATGACTGACTGAGGTCTTTAGGAAAAAAAGTTGCAACCTCTCAAAGTTTGGAGTGCTCCCATAGGCTTTTCTTTATAAGATATATATATATCATATCTTTAAAGAATTTTAAACCTTTTTTTTATCAACGTATAATAAAGAAAGAGAAAAAAGGGTCTATGGGAAAAAAGTTACAGCCTCTCTAAGTTTAAAATTACACCTATGGGCTTTATAAAAAAAAAAATTAACGTTCATTAACTCGTTTTAGGGCCATTCTAGTTCGGGTTATGATAAGATTTGTTAAACACACAGATTTACTTTCAAGCGTATCTTAACTAGCTTACATATCTTTATAACCTGAACTAGAGAACGATTTCTAAGCGCCTGTGATGATCTAGAAACCGAAGAGTCTATGGTTTAACAGCTTCCAGGCACAATAAGCACTGTTTTCTAAGGTGTCAGTGTTTCGTTTTCATTATTGTATTTTTGGGGTAATCCTGTGATTTTTTATAAATCGGTGGTAGAAGATGTATCTTTATTATCTATTATTATATATATATATAGCAATAAATACATATATACTATATCTTAACATATATATATATATATATATATATATTATATATATATATATATATATGTAACCAATAACTATATATATATATATATATCTATATATTTTTGCATATATATTTATCTTTGCTGCTTCTTATATGGTGAAATTTGGTTTAAAACTGCAACTCATATCTCAAAAACTACAATAGCTACAGCGAAGAAGAATTTTTGGAATGCTGGTCCAATTTTTAGTGCGGAAAATGTAATATATATATATATATATATATATATATATATATATATACTCTTATATATATGTAACTATACTATATATATATATATATATATATATATATATATATATATATATATATATATATATATATATATATATCAAAAACTAAAATAGCTACAAAATAAAAGGAATACATTTTGGAATCCTGGTGAAATTTTAGATAGGAAAATGTAAAAAAAAAATAAAAAAAAATAAAAAAAATTGGCTGATAATAATTATAAAATGAAACTGGATTAGAGCCTATTTGAGACCTACTCGTTAAAATAAATAGACTTTCTATTAAATTTTACTTTTTTTTTTTTTTTTACTAAAGAACACCCCAAGGGTATACCACAACAATGGCAGGTCACGGGGTCTCTCGGCCTTCGGGGAACTTGTGGGGTGGACCCCATTCCACTCCGGGAGGGTCTCAGACCACTTTTGGTATTTGGGTGTCATGGGGTTCCACTTCGCCCCCTCCCTACGGGAGCATGAAAAACGTCCCCTAATGATTGTCGGCTCAGGCCCCTACATTGCAAGTGTATACAGCACACAAATAATATAATAATAACTAACCTAGCACATATGTATATATATCTTATATACTCACATAATAATATATATATATATATAATATATATACCACTCTGTATATATGCTCTCTCTTACATACACATATGTCCCCTTCAGCCTAAAAAGAAAAAGCCAATAATTATTTAATTTATTTTTTTTTACATTTTATACTAAAATTTTACAAGGATTCCAAAAATGTGTTCCTTTTCGCTGTAGCTATTAGTTTTTGAGTATGATTTTTACAGTTTCACAATAAGAATTTTGCCAGGATTCAAGCAATGTTTCTCCTAACCCAACTATTTATGGATCGATGATAGTTGTAGCTTTAAACCAAATATCACCTTTTACACACACACACACACACACACACACACACACACACACACACACACACACACACACACACACACACACACACACATACATATATATATAGCAATAACAACCTTAGCATATATATATATATATAACCTTATATATATATATTCTTTATATATACTATATATATACTGTTGCTATATATATGTATATATAAATATCTTTCTTTATCTATACTATATATATATATATATATATATATATATATAGACTATATATATATATATAGTCATTATGATGATGTGGGCGGCTGGCTTAGGTAAGTAAGTGTAATGTTGATATTTAAATGCAACTTCCTTGGTCCCAAGGTTGATATTATTATTATTATTATTAAATTTTCTCTAATTATTCTTTGTGATTAGATAAGGAAGGTAAGATTTTTTTTCCTTATGGAAGGAGATTCCTTTCACTTTTACGCTGGTGGGGGAGGGGGCTTTTGAATGGGTGGGTGGGCGTTATGGTTGACATTTGGTTCACCGGTTTGCCACACTTCCGAGAGTTACGAAACCGTCGCCCGTGAGTGACGATATATAATAATAAGTGCTCTTACGTAATACTCGTAGTAGTAGTAGTAAAGAAGATTTCCAATAATAATAATAATTATGTCGTGTTCGTGAATTTGTTGGGGGATTGGGGGAGAGCGAATATAAGAAGGGAGAGTGTGGGTGGGGGGGGGGGGGGCAGTGGGGAAGGTTGGAGGTTTTGGGTAAATTTGGGTTTGAGTATTGTTATTGATTAAATTTTTAGAGAAGCAAGATTGTCGCGTGAAATTACTACTTTACCTTTATGAACACGCGCGCTCACACACACACACATACGCACGCACGCGCGCGCGCACACATACACACACTCACATATATATATACGCTATATATATATATATACTCTTCTATATATATACTCTGCTCTGCTCTTTATATACCTCTCTTTATATATAGGATCAAAAATACAAATTTTCAACGAACGAAGGATTAATCGGCGAGGTATTTTCAAATGTAAGAGAAGATTAAAAGGGAAAAACTATGAAACAAAAGAGGAAATTTCTATGTTTAAATGGTGAATTTTCTGCATGCAGTTTAATAAATATTAACAAAAAGAAATAAAAAAAATTCTATATATTTTTTAGACTTTCTTCACACCTATAAGCCTTCTAAACTTAATAAGTAAGCTTAGTTTGTTACATTATAAAATTTAATGAATCTACGTAAAGTTTGTAGAGTGAAAATGCTCTTCACAGTTTTTTTTAAATTAACATACGAATATGCAAAGCCCAGCGTGGGATGCACGTTGCCATCTGCAGGCTTCACATTCCGGTGCTAAAAATTAGAAACTCAATTCTTCTTTCAACAATGAAGAACGCAACCTTCACCAACCTTAGCGTGGGCAAGCCCAATTTTTCCTTTATATATATATATATGTATAACCAACATATAACTTCATATATAACTGTATTAACATATATATGTATAGCAACAACCTTGTATGCTATGCTATAACATAACTTTCTGTAACTAACTTAACATATATATTATGAAAAAAAAGAAAAAATTATCTCTCGAGAGCTAATCATAGAGCCTATCTGTAAAAGGGTATGTATAGCAGATAACCTTAGCCTTGTAACCAATAATATATATATACTATATATATATATATATACATATATATATATATATATATATATCTTAACATATAACTGCTCTTCCTCTTCTGCATATATATATATATGCATAGCCTCCGAAACCTTTATTTTTCTTGTACAACCTTTTCACATATATGTTGAAAGAGAGTTGGAGTTTGTGCCAGCCGCATGAATATTGCGAGAGTCTGTGAAAAATATCTCCCACACTTGTTCGTTGTGGTGCCTTTTTCTTTCCAGCTACTCTACTTCTGTTCGGTGGAACTCCTTGCCTTCTGTTTTTCAGCTATTTGGCTCTTCCTCTTTAAAGCCCACGTGTGCGCTCACCTGAGAGATTTTGCGTTAAGCGGGCGAGGTTTTCTATGTGCACATTTTCTGCCCCCTCACACTGCAAAAGGGCCCGGCCTTAGAGTGGTGGTGAACTGTAGAAATATACATTATATATATATACTATATATATATACTGTATATATATATATATATATATATAACTATATATATGCTCATATATACTTATGCCATATATACCACGCACTCTTCTGCTGCACCTCACTGCTGTATGAAAGGTGGGCGCGCAAATTTTAAACTTTAGAGCGCAAACGCAAAAGCGCCAAGTGGAAAAACTTAGTCCGCAAAGCGCAAAAGCGCACAATTTTTCAAAAAATTTAGTTCGCATGCGCAAAGCGTACATGTATCCACAAATCAAATTTTTTAAAAGCACAAATTTAAGAGCGCAAAAAAAAATAAAAAAATAAAAAGCGCAAGTATTTAAAGAATTATTTTAAATTTTAGGATTTAAAAAATGCAAAAAATATATATAACAAAAATGAGAAGATTTTATTAATGTTATTCAATTATCTGTGATCTTCCTCCTCGCTCTCCTCTTGCATTCCGAATAGGGTCATATTCCCTTTCATAAAGATAAATTTTTCTAAATTGCTGGATGCCATGGCTGCCCTCTTTTGCTCTTAAATCTCAGAGCATGACTAAGCAGCCTTTCCACGACCTTGAAGGCTGGGTATTAAGGTATTATACTTTAATAAACAAGTTTCAATCAGAACCTCCTGATATTCACTGAGTGGTTCGTAGTGGAGAAATTTACGGTGAGCTGTTGTACTGCGGAACCAGCTATCCGAAGATTGTCCCAACTTCGCCTCCACAGGTGACTGTGCTGGATATATGGCCCCTTCACTTTCTGAAATATTTAGGAATGGTATGGTATAAAGAACTCAAATCTTTTTTAAGTTTCAGTTTGGAGAAACTTATTCAGTGCGTTGTGAATATATATACACTTAATACTAACCAATGTATGAATTGAACTTTGTATATATTTTTTGTATATATATATATATACTATATATATATATATATCAACTTTATACTGCTATATATACTATATATATAGCATATGCTCAATAACTTATATATATATATATATATACATATATATATACTATATGCTATATATATATACTCAATACGAAGATGCAAAGTTTGTTCCTAAATTACAAAAATAACTTTCACCCATAATTGGGTCACTTTCAGACTCTGTGCCATCACTTAACTAAGTCATGTGTTTACGTAAGATTAAACTTAGTATTTTTGCATTTCCTAAAGTGATCCTGTTCTTGGTGACTTAGTACTTTTACCCTCGCAACACATGCCACTCAGGTTTGTTAAGGATGCAGAGCTGTTGCCACCAGAGCAAGTCAAATCATCAGAAACTGAATGCTGCTGGCCTCCCGGTTCCAAGAAATACCTAACTTTTTCCCTTTAGGCGCGCTTTGGTTGGCTTTGGCAAGTAGTTGAGCTAAAAAGTTTTTACCGGCATGGACGTTTTTCCACCTATCAGTTTGGAACTCACGATCTTGTCCTTGAAGATTAACTAATAGAAAAAGTTCCCCGCACGTATTCTTTTCTTCACCTGTGCGTCAAACTGCTGCTGGCCGAACGCCATTATTTCGATAATACCGCAATTACCTCGTAATACTTTTTTGCAATACTGGAGAGGCGAGGCTTTTGCTCCACACAAATGTTGTTAATTGTGTCCCAGCGATTAACACTTGGTGTTTAAGCTTTGTTCCCAACTCATTTCTTAATTCTGCCTTGGTTGTAGTTTTTCCTGTTTTTGGGCGACCACTGAATTTCTGCTTTGGTAGGGTGTCTTCTTAAATGAATCTTGGTACCAGAGGACCTGGCAGAACATTGAAACATCCTTAGTAGCCAAGATGTTTAATGTGTAGGAAATGCAATGGCGATGTTCAGTTAGGCTAAATTGCATCATGTTCTTTAAGCAGATTTTCTAGCTGGAGTTTTGTCTGCAGAACTTACTGCAGTGTCACTATTGCTCCATCTCTTCAAGCGCAACCACTATCTCTGCAATCGGTGCCTGTTCTTCTTCCTCTTCGTCGCCCGTTTCTGCATGAGCATCTACCCGAAAGGCTGCACAGAAATTTGCATCATTACCTGTTGTAATGCAGGCAACCTGAAGATAAATTTATTTTGTTTCCTTATTTATTTGGAGTTATAATTTTTTCAGCATTACGTTTATTATTTTCATACTGTTTTACTGACCTTATGCTCAATGTCAAATTTTTATGAATATCCGTAATATTGTTGGCTAGGAATGTGCTGGTCTGAGAAACAGATAACTCTCTAGAGAGGCAGGACTTGAACTTCTCTCTCTTCTGAAACATTCAAGTCAATCAGTGAACTGATAACCTGAAACTGTTTTGTTTCCCAGTCAGCTGTGCACGGTTTGCGGCACACAACTGACCTTGCCTAATGTTGGTTAAATCAGCCTTCCTTATTATGCATGACATTTTAAATTCGAAAATTTTTGTATGGACTGTATTCTGTTAGTTTTTAATATTGATTGTGACACCATTTACCAGGTAACCTGGTTAAAATGAAACGCACCGTAGTTACATAAAGCAACTCAAAGGAGCGCTCTCATTTAAATATTTTCGAAACGCGCGTTGAAGAATGATGGTTTGACGCCTTTTGCTGGGTGTCTCGCTGTCTGTTGAGCGGCCCCGCTCTGACCCTCCTTCAATTGCAGTACACAGCAATTGAAGGATCTAAATGAAAAGGTAAATATGTGTTGATTTAATGTCAAAACTGAAGTTTTTTTTTTTTTTTTGTTGGGGGAGCAATTGTTTCCACTTACATCACTCTATTGCACACAATATACTCCTTCTTGCTCTTGACAGATGAAAAGTACTTGATAAGATGGGGCCATAGGTGCTCAAGTCAACTTGGCTGCTTTTTTTCATAAGAGGTACAGGAGGCATCTGCTCCAATAATTGCAAAGGTTACACTTAAACGACTTTCGCACGTTTACAATTTACCTTTTTCCTTTTAACACTTATTCATATATGTTTTTACATTTCCAATTTAGGCACAAAAGCACTAAAAGGTTTAATCGCTAATCAAGTAATAATAATGATAATATTTATAATAATAATAATAATAATAATAATAATAATAATAATAATAATAATAATAATAATAATAATAATAATAATAACAATAATAATAAATAATAATAACAAATAATAATAACAAATAATAATAATAATAATAATAATAATAATAATAATAATGATAATAATAATAATAAATGAATTATTTTATTGTTGTTGTTATTATATATATATATAACAATATCAGCAATAATAATAACCAAATATTGTAGTAATAATATATATATATGCGCGTATATATAACATATATCGCTACTTCTTGTTTCTTCTTCAACAACAAATCTTATATATGCTATAAATGTATTGTATATATGTAGCCAACCAACCAGCAGCTCTTCTTCAACTGCTATGTATAACAACATATGTATCTTGTATGGCATGTAGCCAGCTCGCTGTATATGCTGCTATAACAACAACTTAATATGCTATGGCGACCGATGTTAGATGAAGGCGCAAACGCCGGTTGATTACGGATTGGACAGTTGCGCCGCTCTTAAAAGTTGTAGACGCAAATGCAAGCGCTTGCGTTTTGAGAATTTCAGCGCAAACAAAAAAGCACGTTTTTACCTAAAGCTGATTACGCTTTGCGCTTTTTGCGCTCATTTAGGCGCAGACTAACTGCGCTTTAAACTATTGCCATAACTGATATATATATATACTTTTAATATATATATATATATATATATATATATATATAACATATATATATATATATATATATATATATATATATCTTATATATAACAACATATATATATATATGCTAACTATCTTCTCTATATAACCAATGCCGTATGCATACAACCATAACCCAATATAATAATATATAACAACATAATAACCTTATATATATATATAACATATAACTCTTATATATATATATATATGTAATATATATATATAGTATAACAACTAACTTAGCAACAGTAACAAATGTTCCTCATATGAGTCATTTATTTGTTATTTATTATTGTCTAGATATCACCATTTTCAGCATTGTTGCAAGTGTTGGTGGGTGATAAATACTAAAAAAAAATATCACCACCATTCACGAAAGAACAATATCTGATGAAGGGTTTCAGCCCACTTGGAAAATTTACTTCATATGAATCGACCGCTTTGATAAATGCAGAGAAACTTCACCTCCTGCAATTTAATATTTCAAATTTCTTCTTTTATTTTCATTTTTCTATTTAATTTTCTAAAATTACCAAAAGACATGAAATTAAAAATTTACACAGCTTCTCCATCCAAAGCACAGATAATTAATTTAAAAATATAAAAATAAATTTTGCATTTTAGAAATCCCAGTGATAAAATTTGTTTTTCTTTCAAGGTTACAGGTATCGTTAAGAATTTGGCAAAAACAATCTGCTCTTCTGAAAATATATTTAGACCACTTCTAGAATAGACTTCAGATGTTCTTCTTTTCCAAAATAAAATTTCAGGCTTTCCTTCTTCTTTCCAGCCTCTCTTCCTTCTGGCCTTGCTGTTTTTTGCTTCCCTTCTGGTTCCACTGCAGCAGTAGAGGCGACGGTCGAATCATACTGCCTCTTCTTATATATATATATATATATACTCTGCATATATATATATATATATATATATATATATATATATATATATATATATATATATATACCTCTGCATATATATGCTGCTACTCTGCCCTGCTCTTCTTTCTGCTATATAATTTACCTATTCCCACATATATTGCTGTAACTATTTCAAGCAGCAAAGCTGACTTAATGCTCAAATCCTCCATTTTATATATTATTATGTAACTATAATTAATGAACACTTATTAAACCTAGTTCTGGTAGTCTTTGTTCTCCTCTAAAATTGAGAAATTATGTTTTTGTATGTATGAAAGTATGTTTTTAATCTTTTCAGAGTAGAAAAAATATCATTTTTGGAGTGTATGTTTTGAGTGAGATAGATGTTTAAAAACCTTAGCAATGCAAATAATAAGACTGTATGGATTAAATTTATTTACAAAATTCGTGATATTTTTAATAGATTATTGATGGAATAACTTTTTACTAAGATTGATAAGTATAGATCTATGACTTAGGAACTACGTGCTCTCTGACTGGTTTGAAAAGTCATCAAGAAATTTATTGCAATTGCTTTGTCATTTCATGTTATATTGATTCTGACACGCGACATTTTCCTTTCTTCTTTAACAGAAAACAGAAGTTGTGTTGCAACTTCCATAATGTTTGAAAACATTTTCATAGAGGTTTGTAGTAAAATCTTTTATAAGAAGCATCATATTTTCAGTATGATTAGGAATAGTTGCTGTTAACTGATGATGGATACTGCAATGTAGTGTATAATGGAAGACTGTAGGACAACAATAGTTGAAGTTATAATACTGTAAATCGTAACTTTTCCAACCCACTATTGTTTCGTACAGTTGTAATAGTTTTTTTGTCCATTTTTGTCTCTAGGATATTCTTTCATATTTTCCCTATTAAATTAGTTATCCACCTTGACGTTCTAAGATAGGACCCAGTTTTGTTTTTGTTGTGCCAATAATATGTATTGTAGTACACATTAGATGTGAACTGCAACAAACATACAATGGTGCTAGATATTTTCGACAGCTTTGAACGTTTCTTAAAACTTTTCTTCATTACTTTTCCACCTTATCATTTTCTTAAGGAGAAAGTCACTATTTTTATTTCAGCCTT
>JABUQX010113420.1:15000-55215 GCA_015478945.1 Trachelipus rathkii
ATTTATTTAATTTTTTTTTTTTTTATTTTTTTTTTTTTACCATTTTCGGGCACTTTGCAAGGATTCCAGCAATGTATTCCGTTTTACTGTTAGCATTAATAAGTTTTTAAGATAGCATATGACGTGCTATAAACAGACGCTGACCACCATATATAGTATATATTATATATATATATTATAATATATAGTATTATATATATATATATATATATATATATATATATATATAGTATATATATATTATATATATATATATATAATATATAATATAATGTATATATATTATATATATATATATTATATATATATATATATATTATATATATAATATATATTATATATATATACTATATATATATATATATAATATATATATATTTATATTAATATATATATATATGATATAATATATTATATAGTGCAACATGTGTTTACATTTGGTATACTACGATTTGTTCAATTGTTCCACTCTTTCCCTCACGCCAGTGGCACTAATTTCCTTACCCCCATTCGCCACCCCTTCCACGGTCTTCTTGGGCCATCCCCCCTCCTTCTCCTGCCCCGTACGCGTGACGGCAAATTGGCACTCTTTGTTCTCCATTTGCCATAAAAATCACTCTTCTGATAGGAGTGCAATTTGTTGTTTTGGCATTCTGCACTTCGGGGTTAAATAGGTCTATTAGCCAGATACCCACATTTTTGTATACTATTATATAATATACTATATAATATATATATTAAGTAGGGTATATTTATATATTTCTATAAAATATATTTTTTATTATATATAGTATATATATATATCTTTCATCTATATATGTATATAATCTTCAAAGTTCGATAATGCAAATATAAGGTATGTAATCTTTTGTAGAGCTCCCTGTTGTTTGACATCTTGCTGGGGAAAGAGACTTGTCAAGGAGGTGTCATATCTGTATATCCAGTAACTTTACCCTCGTCTATAAAGCCATTCTCTTTGGAAGAGCCTCGAGCCGTTCCTGTAACAACTCCAGTACCTTTGTCCATCCCTTGTCAGCTATATGCTCCAACTTGGGTTGTTTTTCAACCCGACATCATTATCGATGCTCGTCTCGGCTGCATGTGGAAATTGAATATTGATCTGGAGGTTCTCCCTGGTCATGTTGAAGATAAAGCACAGCTCGTTGATTGCCTTTTAAGAAGGAAAAATGGTAAAATTCCTTTAACAATATTATATATTGAATTTTTTTTTTTCAGCTTAGCCTTAATACTTGATTTATGTTTAATTGAAATATATTAGAAGCATATTTGAATGTTAAAACCTTATTTACCAATATGTTTAGGAAGTGACAATATTAATATATGATATTATTAATAATTGCTTTTCAACTATTTCTTCTACTTTTTTTAATTGATAATATTATTTTAATCTATTATCATTAACACGCGCGCGCCCTCGCACACGCACACGCACACGCACAATATAAATATATATATATATATATATATATATATATATATATATATATATATATATATATATATTATTACATATATATATATAATAATATATATATATATATATATAATATATATATATATATATATATATATATATTATATATATATATATATATATATATATATCACCCACCTTCTTTCCCCAAGACTGGGGCTAAGGGTCGCATGCACCGGAACAGAAAAGTTGTAATAAAATATGACGCAATTCGAAAAGAACGCCCAGCCTTACCACCCCTTTATCCTTCCCTTTATCCTTTAGTGAGAACTCGCCGCAGTCGAAAAAAATCCACCCTAGAACTTCACCGAAAACCGCGAACATACCCTCACTATGGATCTCGTCAATGTAGGGTTCATCCCTTGGTCCAGGTGGGCCACAACCATACCCCCTCACAAAACCCCGCCATTCAATCCTATTATGCACCTTTCTTCTCGCCTGCCAAGCTCTCATTCCTCTCCTCCAGCCATTCCTTTGCTTACTCAATCCACTTTTTCTTCGGTCTCCCCAGCCGGTCGATTTCCAGCACACTCACCACTATACATCCGCTTAACCAACTTTCTATCATCCATCCTTTCCACATGACCAAACCATCTCAAATGTACTTTCATTATTCTCTCATTTACACCCCTTTCTTCCACCACACAACTCCCCCTAATAGCGTTCATTCCCTAATTTTATCAAATTCTTCTCTACTAACGCTCCTAAGATTGTCCATCTGAACACATTGAACTTTAAAGATCTATACCTCTTATTCCAGACCATAAGTTTCACTACTATAACATTAAATACAGGTAACAACATACCCTCATGTAAGACCCTAGCACACTCAAGACTTAGTCCTTTTCATTCACCAAGGATTTAATTGCTCCAGCCACACCTTCCTACCATTCACAACTTTCCTACTACACTCTGCATCATTCTTTCCATTTTCATCCAACAAATATCCTAAATATTAAAACTTCACAGTCTCTTGTTCCAGTTGCTCACCATCCACAATAACTTCACACCGAGAACTGTCCTCCTCACAACCAATAACCTTACTCTTATCTTACGTTTACTTTCAAACTCCTCCTTTTACACCGCCACTGCCAAATCCCTCTAGCCAATACTCTCAAACTCTCTTCACATTCACCGCACAAAAGCCAAATCATCCGCATATATATATTATATATATATATATTTATAAATATATATATAATATATATATATATATATATATATAATATATATATATATATATTATATATAATATATATATATAATATATATATATATATATATATATATATAATAATATATATATATATATATATATATATATATATATATATATATAATTTATAAAGAGATTATTCTTACCGTTTATTTTTTATGTAGCTTCTTCTTCTTCTTGTTGCTTGCTTGTAGATTCGTATTTTATTTCTTTTCTATGTCTTGTCTATTTCTTCATTTCTTCTTTTATGATTCCTTTTTATTTATTCCTTATTATTTATGTCTTTGTCCTTTTATCTTCTTTTGTTGTTTATTTCTTTGCTCTTTAAATAACTTCTCAATATTATTCAAAATACTATAGAAACTTTTTATAACTACTTTTATAAAGTCTTATAAATTATAAATTAATCTCAAACTTGACTTATTAAATCTATTAATCTTTTTATAAATCTGTAATCTTTTTATAAATCTGTAAATCTTATCTGACTGAAAAGGAGAAGAATGATTATGTATTATCATTCTTTATCTGATTCTTTTTCTTCCTCTAATTTCTTTTCTTGACATCCTTTCTCCCATCGTTTGTTATATAATTGATTAGCATGTTTTTCTTTCCAAATTCTTTTGTTAATCCATCTGCTACTTGTTGTGCACCAGGAATCCAAGTAATTTCATATTTTTCTACTTCAGCTAGAATACTCTTCAATGCTGCAATGTCTATTCTTAGATTTCTGTTCTTAATTGCTGTATTGGATTCTAAAGCTTTCTTTATTGAGTGATTATCTGTTTTAACTTCAATTTTCAGTGTTTCACTTGTTATTTCCTTCCATACTTCTCTTATATAATTGGCTTCCTCAAGACATTCAAGCAATGCCACCATTTCTGCTTCCATCGTTGATCTTACAATTCTGTGTGCTTTCTTCGATTTCCAACTTATAACATTACTATTTTCTAATGTAGTATCCTTAATATAATGTAGCCGACTTGTGTGCTTCCATCATCTATATTTCCAAAAGAGGCATCACTATAACATATTATCATTCGTTTGTTGCTTATTGGTTTCATTTTTATTTCTACGCATTCATTTTTCAATTTATTAATCCTTTTTATTATCTCTTTCATATCTGTATTGGTTGCATTATTATTCTTTCTTGACATTTTACTGACAAAAAATGATAAATCTGGTCTTGTGTGTTGGGATATCCAATTTAGACTCCCATTCAGAGACCTATATAATGTCATCTCTTCTTTTTCTAATTTTCTTTCTTCTCTATCTGAATATTCCTCCTGTGACACTACTTTTAAATCCTTAATATAATTTATTTGGCTTAGAATTATTTCATTATTTTCCTCCTTTATATCAATACCAATGTATTTAAACATTTGTTCTTCTACATTACCCATTGTGAATCTTTTGCTTAATTCCTTTATCATTTTATTGTGAAAAGTTTCCGATCCAGCAAACATCAAATCATCAACATGGATGCACAATATTCCTTCTAGTTGTTTACCAGACCTATAATGATAGATGGTAGGGTCGTATATATTTTGTACCATGCCTTGATTATTTAAAAATTCCTTCATTGATAGATACCAGGCCACTGCTGCATCCTTTAATCCGTAAACAGTTTTCCTTAATTTCCATATTTTCTTTGTTTTCGCTTCTGGTGGAGGTTGTAAAAAGACTTCTCTTTTCATTTCCCTACCTTGTAGGTATGCTGTTTTTACATCTAGTGTTCTAACTTGCCATCCATATGCCTGAGTAATATTCATAAAAATCTTTATAGTATCTGGGGTACATGTAGGTGCCTCTAAGTGTCCATATACTTTTTCTTCGAATCCTCTTGCCACAAGTCTCGCCTTTGTAATTGTTTTTCCATTTTTATTTTTTTCTGTTACTATCCATCTTGTGGATACTAATTTTCTGTTCTTATTATCTCTCACAATTTCTTCATAGACGTTGTTATTTTTCCAACTTATTAATTCATTTTGTTTTGCATTTTCAACCTCTTCCTCAAGTAAAGTTGCATAATAATTTGTAACCTCTTCTTCTTGATCACCTTGATTCTCTTCTTCTTCTTCAGTACTGTACTCTCTTTCATTAACATCTTCTTCACTTTGGTCATCTTCTACAGGGACATCTTCATTAATTAATGCTATTTGGTCATAGTCATTCAAGTTTATCCATTTATAACTTTCATCATCCAGGTCTTGGACATTATAACAAGAAGAGTACTTTTTACTTTTTGCTTTTCCAGCTCTGCTCAAAATCTTTATTCTATATCTCAATCCACTTTCTTTATTTCTTATCTCATAAATTTGATATCTTTTTATTTTTAGTCTATCTTGTTTTTCTTTTCTATCTTTTGTTATTGTCAAATATTCTTCTTCATCATCTGTTTCTGATTCTGAATCTTCTTCTACAATGGTGTCTTGTTTTTCTTCACCTTCCTCTGATTCTGATAAGTCATGGTTTATATCCTCATTATTGTTGGTTGTTAATTCACACTTATTTATTCTTGTTATGTGAACTCTAGCTATTTCATGAATGTTCCCTCCATGTTTTACTATAACTGTCTTTCCTTCTCTTCCAATTACCTTTGCCGGTCCTCTCCATTCCTTTGCATTATTTCTTTTATAATAAACAGTGTCTCCTATCAGTGACCTTTCAATAGGATGTTCTCTTATTCTCTTTCTTAATGCCCTTTTTATTTTTTCTGAGGATTCCTGTTCTATATGATGTTTTCTAGCTTCTGATATAGCATTCATCACGTTTCTCATCATTTCATCTTCTTCTATATGATCAACCAAAACTGGATTACAATCTCGTTCATCTACGTAGTTCTGTATAATATTGTTTCTACCAAATACTAACTGATTTGGAGAATAACCATTAACATTAGTTAATTGATTCTTTGCGTAAACACTCCATTTTAAGCTTTCTTCTTTTACTGAATCCATCTTCTCTTAACTTATATATAGACTCCTTTATTAAACCAACATATTTTTCACATAATCCGTTGCTAAAAGGGCTTTCTCTTGCTGTACTCTTCAATAATATGCTGAATTTTGTACAGAAATATTCCATATCATTATTTTGGAATTCCCTTCCTGCATCCGACATTATTATCTTTGGTGCTCCAAAGTATGTTACCCATTTATCTAATATTTTTTCTATAATTTCCTTACTGGTTTTTCCATTTAACCACTCTGCTTGAACATATCTTGTTGCTGTATCTATCATTACAATAAATTTATGATTCTCTATCTCTCCTATATCCATCTGTAATAAATCACAAAATTTGTGTGCCATTCTCAATCCAACTATTGGATGTGGTGGTGTTGGTTTAAATTTTTGACACGTCTTACAATCTTTAACAATTTGTTCTAATTCTTCCATTACCCTTTTTAATATTTCTGAAGTAGTTTTATTTTCATATGCTTCCTTTATAAGCTGAAATATTTTTCTACTTGATCCATGAGCAAATTGGAGATGTAGTTTTAATAATTTTTCTTTTCTTATTTTTTCTATCTCTATCCATCCTTCCTTAAATTGTCCATTCCAATTCCTTTTTCCTAATTCCATCAGAGTTACACAATCGTGTCCTGTTTCGTTTTCTATTATTGGTATATTGTAAATCCCAATGTCTTTCAGGTGTATCAAATTCTTTTCTATATCTATTACTGCTCTTATGTTCTTTAATGTTTTCTTTCCTATCAAAAGAGGTATGTCTCCTTCAACTACATCTATTTTTATTTGAAACTCCTCTTCCTTTATCTTGCATGGTAAATTTATTTCCTTTATTATTTCATATCTAGTTTTGCCAAATATATGTGTACCTTCTTTTTTCCTTTGGCTTTTTGACACTTCCTTAATGTATTTATCTGACATAGTTGATAAAATGGCTGATAGTCATATGGTTCCTACTACCGATGTCAAGCATCCTGAATCTATTATTCCCAGCACTTCTTCCATCAATTCACTCTTATTATTCTCTTCCACTATCTCTTTATTATAATATGTTCTCTTTGATTCACTTGAGGGTGCTTGTTTTGTTTTCTTTGTACAGTTCTTGAATGAATGACCCGGTTCTCTACATTTAAAACATTTTCCCTTCATTTCTTCTGAGAAAAAACAGTCTTCTGTTTTATGATTATTTTTCTTGCACACATTACATTTTTCCTTATCCTTATAGAAGCATTGTTCACTCTTGTGATTAGTTTTATGGCAGTATATACATTCTTCTCCTTGATACCAATGTTTTGTGTTTTCCTTTGGTGTTCTTTCTTCCATATCTGTTAATACAGAATCCATGACATGTAATATTTCCTCCTGTGTTGACTCATAAATTTTTTCTTGTTTAACATCCCCAACTTTACTGAGTATTATTTTCTTTTCGATGTTGCTCATACTTGAATTGTCTATTAATGTAAAAGCTAGGTATTTCTGAGGATATGTCATCTCTGCTACTCCTTCAGTTTCAATTCTCAGGTTGTCGAATCTGAATATATAATCCTTTATACTTTCATTCTTCATTTGTTTGATATCTCTAAATTCCTTTATTTTGATAAACTGTATGTTCTCAGTCCTTTTCTGGTATTTTCTTTTTAGTAGGTCAAAAAATAGCTTTTCCCCTTTATCACTCATTAAATCTTCCATAGATATGTTCTTCACTGTTTCAAAAGCGTTTCCCTCTAACTTCATCACTAATTCTGCTGCTGGGTATTTTACTTTCTCATTCATTTTAATCCATAATTGTGCCTTCCTTAAATATTGGTCAAAATTCTCTTCTTTCATCCCTGAGAATCTTGGAGCTTTAGTTTTTCCTTCTATTTCTGTCATTGTAGTTGTTTTCTATAGTATAATAATTTATAAAGAGATTATTCTTACCGTTTATTTTTTATGTAGCTTCTTCTTCTTCTTGTTGCTTGCTTGTAGGTTCGTATTTTATTTCTTTTATATGTCTTGTCTATTTCTTCATTTCTTCTTTTATGATTCCTTTTTATTTATTCCTTATTATTTATGTCTTTGTCCTTTTATCTTCTTTTGTTGTTTATTTCTTTGCTCTTTAACTAACTTCTCAATATTATTCAAAATACTATAGAAACTTTTTATAACTACTTTTATAAAGTCTTATAAATTATAAATTAATCTCAAACTTAACTTATTAAATTTATTAATCTTTTTATAAATCTGTAATCTTTTTATAAATCTGTAAATCTTATCTGACTGAAAAGGAGACAGAATGATTAAGTTATTAATCAATATATTATATATATATATATATATATTATATATATTATATATATCTATATATATATATTATATAATAATATATATATATATTTCTATATATATATATATTATATATATATATATATATATATATATATATCTTATATATTAATATAATAATATATATATTATTATATATATAATATATATATATATATATATATAATATATATATATATAATAATATATATATATATATATATATATAATATGATATATATAATATTATATATATATATATAATTTTTCAAATCAGAAGTCGTTAATACTCTCTGTTGTAAAAGAAGAAATCAGAAAATTGTCGAATTTCATCCAATTGAATCATTTTCGACAAAAAATAAATATTATTACAGGCAACATTTGAACATCGTCCCTTTCAATCGCAGGTGTGTTTTCTTCTGTTTTTGCGAGTTGATATTAAAATATTGCTTGCACTTGTTCTTTCATTTAATGCTACTTAATCTTAAGTTGTTATGGATTTTGTTAATTTTTGGGAGTTTAATGAAGCTGTAAGGTGAATTTGCAAAGTTGTTGTTAGTAAGAAATTTTTGATAGTATTAGAATCATGGAGTAAAGCGCAGACTTAGTTTCAGTGAAAATTTTGCAGATCCCTCAGTTAACCAGATTTTAGGTACCAATAATTACTCTTTAATCAGAGTGGTAAATGAGGGAGAGAACCATAAAAATTAATCCTATAAGATTGTTAGAGCATCAGGGACTAGTAAAGTTGAAGCATAAGTCAGAGTGTTCAAGAATTGGTTGGAGAGTTATTATTATTATTATTTATTATTATTACTTATTATTATTATTATTATTATTATTATTTTATTAATTATTATTATTCATTCTTAATTATTATTTTATTATTTTAATATTATTATTATTTATTATTATTATATTATTATTATTCCTTTCTTTCTTCTTTTTTATCTACCTTTTTTTCCCAGGATTGAGTTAGGAGCGCTACAAGCATCGGAAAAAAAAAAAGAAGTAGGAGAGTATGACAAATGTCGAAAAAGAAAGCCCCAGCCTTACCTCTGTACCATTAATTAGTGAAAACTCGTCGCCGAACAGAAAATCCACCCTAGAGCTTCAATGGGACCGCGACGGCCCTCACTATGGTAAATCGTCAACTGTATGCGGTTCATCCCTTGGCCCAGGGTGGCCACAACCATACCCCCATACAAAACCCCGCCATTCTTTCCTATCATGCACCTTTTATTCTCGCTCCTGCAAACTCACATTTCTCTCTTCAGACATTCGTTCACCACTCAATCCACTTTTTCTCTTCGGTCTCCCAGCCCGTCGGTTCCCAACAACACTCTCCACTATACATCCGCTACCAACCGTCTATCATTCATCCTTTTCACGTGCCCAAACCATCTCAACATACTTTTTCATTTATTCTCCATCATTTACTCCCTTTCTTCACACCACACAACTCTAATACGTTCATCCCCTCATTTTATAACTTCTTCTCCACACACCTAGCATGCCCCTAAATGTGCCACCTGAACACATTGAACTTTAGATCTATACCTTCTTATTCCAGACCATAGTCTCACTACCATACAATAACACAGGTAACAACATACCCTCATGTAAGGCACTCTAGCGCACTCAAGACTTAGTCCTTACATTTCACCAACGATTTAATTGCACCAGCAACCTTCCTGCATTCACAACTTTCCTACTAACACTCTGCATCATCCGTTCCCTTCTCATCCAACCACATACCCTATAATATTTAAACTGAGCACTTGCTCAGCTGCTCACTAAATCTAACATAACTTCCCAACTGAGGACTGTCCTCACTCACAACATGAACCTTACTCTTATCTACTTTACTTTCAAACCCCTCCTTTAACATACCCTGCCAAATCTATCTACCAATCCTCTCAAACTCTCTTCAGATTCGCCACACAAGACCAAATCATCCGCATATAATAGGTAAGGCACCCTCCACTCATCTCCCATTCCCATCATTCTAACACCATTTCTGCATCCCCACCTCGAATTCTTTTCATAACCCCATCCATACTACAAATTGAATACCCAAGGAGACATAAACACAACCCTGTCTCACTCCGCTATAATCCTAAACATCACCATTGACACCTTTATTCTTACACACGCTTCACTATCGTCATATATACTTTTATTCCATTCAGAAGCCTACCACCACACCATATATCACTAACACCTGCCACAAAGCTTCCCTATTAACTCTATCATACGCCTGTTGTAAGATCCATAAAACCTCAATATAATTTATTCTTTTTCTCCTTCATTTCTCAATCATTTGTTTCAATTGTAAAGATTTGATCCCACATCCTCTACCACTCTAAACGCACCTTGTTCTTCACACAACTCAAGTCCCTCAGACTCGACGCACTCTTCCGACCAAAATACCAGCAATACCTCCCTACAACACTCAATAAAACTAATTCCACTATAATTTCTACAGTTCCTTTTCTCCCTTACCCTTATATAAGGGTACTATTACCGTTCTCCTCAATCCCTTGGAACTAATACCCTCCATAAACGATCCCTTTATTACACAACTTCCAAATCCAATCATCACCATCTCGCCTCCGCTCTGATCTTTCACTAGTAATCATCTATACCTGCAGATTTACCATTCTTGCAACTTTCTCACTCAAACCCATTACCATCCTCATTACTAATACCTCATCCCGCTCCAAACTACCTACTCCTTCTTGCAAACCATCAAAACCACACACATTCACTTACACCTCATCATTACTGTTAATATTGTCAATTTTCGAAGTGTTTTTCACACTCCTCACATCCATTTCATCAGTTTACAAAGCACCATCCCTATTCATATTCTAAGCAGATTCCCCCTTATTCTCATCCTTAACCTTTCGCGCTTTCTTCCAGAAGAGCTTCCCTATTCTCTTGTATGTCCTCATTCATCCTACTTACCAAACTGTTCATTTACCTTTTTTTCTCCTACGTATGCACTTTTAGTATTTCTTTTTCCTCCTTATATAATTTCCAAAGCATCTTTCTTTTGAAAACTTCATCATTTGCTTTAGTACATTCAACACGCTTCTTTTTTACCCTTTAACAGCTAGCAAAACACTTCATTCTACCATTCCCTGTTAACATTTCTTTTTTTTTTTAACTTTCCTACTTTAGCAACATCCACACACTCCCTTTGCACTACTAACAATTGCCTTCCTTCATTTTGCCCCCAGAATTGTTCAGTATCAAACTCGTTCACATTCAACCGATTTACTAGCGAGCACTCTTACATACTTATCTTATTGTCTTGTTCACTTAACTTCTCACTCTTAAGTTTACCTACTAATTTTCGTATCACCTTTCCTCTCCATCCAAAGCCCCCACTTAACTTAATTTTACATAGAATAATTAATGATCCGATAATCCATTCCTAAAACCCTCACTGATTAACATTCCAACACCATATTCAACATCTCCTTCTTCACCAACACAAAATCAATCATACGTTTCACTTCGATACCATCTCTACCTACACCAACTCTAGTATACTTATGGATACTCTTGTGTTTAAAGAAAGTATTACTTACACACATACCTCTCACTTTTTATTATTATTTTATTATTATTCTATTTTTATTATTTATTATTTATTATTATTATTATTATTATTATTATTATTATTATTATTATTATTATTATTATTATTATTATTATTATTATTATTATTATTATTATTATTATTATTATTATTATTATTTTGCACATTTGCGACTACAAGAATAATTTTATTTGAATATTTTGTAAAATTTTCAGATGGGAGAATGTGTTAGTGGAGGAAATGGTGTAACGCCAAGTGAAGGAATTGTTGGGTCAGTAATCATTGATCAAGCCGAAATCTACAGTTCCGTTTTTGCTCCAATTTCAGAAGCCATCGATAAGAGACAGGAAAATGATAAGAACCAATTTGGAAGTATGCATTTTTGTTATATATATATATATATATATTATATATATATATATATATATATATGAGAATAAATATCTATATTATAATATATATATATATAAAAATAATATATTATATATAATATTATTATAATAATATATATATATATATATATATATATATATATATATATATATATATATATATATATATATGAGAAAAATACTACAGTGGTAACAAAACTACAACAAACACAGTTCAACTCACCGATGTTCTCTTGTTGATCGAAATGGGAAATATGAAGTGGGAAACTAAAAATTACTTTGATACTAAGTATTCTATGATACTTATTAATATATACAGTTTACGAAAACAATTTAACTTTAATCATTTGTGGTGCCCACATTTGTTTATTACACTTTACCCCTTATTACAGGCAACCACTCTCTATACAATAATTGGACAGTCTACTTACTACAAGGTGCACCTTCACGAAACTGTACCAGACAGGGTATATACGAGTAGGTTGCTACTTTAGGGGACACGTCTCTATACTGCACCACTACACTATATTACATCACTTCACAAGAGTTAATACAATACACAAGAGTACATCACTTATACTATATACTTTAATACAAATTTAACTTTATCACTAGAAAGAAGAAATAAACGGAGATAATGAAAATAATCTAATAAAATAAATAAAGGGATAAAAGGGAGGGATAACACAGGAGATCCTCTGTTTCTCATCTTCTTCTTTCATACATCACTTCACATCAGATAAGGAACAAAAAGTACATAGGATATCTTTCACAGACAGATCTAAGAAAAGAAACAGATACAAAACTTATCAATCTTATACCTTTCTCTCCCACACCTTTCACTTGTCTTATACAAAACATACACTTACCACTAACACTTAACACTGCACAAAAAACACACTACAACACACCACCAGCACAACCACTACGCACCTGCAAAACACCCACACACTAAACGCTACTCTCTACCCACTCCTACTATTACTACATTACTACTACTACAGGCACAAACAAAACTCTACCTGTTACCACTAACACTACTCTAAACTACTACTTCTACATACCTACATACCAACACTAAAACATACTCACTACTTCACTCTGGATCAGACAAGTCTGAATCCCTATAATACCCATACCTCATCAATAAACTCCTACCATCTTCTAATACTTCCCCTTCACTCTCATCACTAGACAAGTACTCTTCAATTCTCTCCATCCAAGCACAATATCTCTCACCTTTTCTACGTCTCATCCACTCTTTTACTTTAGCACTACGTTCCACTTTCTTACTTTTCTTGGCCACTTTTACTTTCTTCACTTTTGCTCTTACTCCCCCTTTTTCTACACTTACTGCTGCACACTTTGTTACTACTTCTGAACCACTACACTTCACTTCCACATCCACAACACCCACTTCACTTCCTCTGTCTACTTTTACATCCTCATACCTACTGACATCACGATTACCACTCACTTCTTTCTTCACAGTCTTCTTTTCACTACAACTGACACTCACCTCTTTTTCCTCATCACACATCACTACTACTTTTTCACCACTTTCTCCCACACTCTTGTTCTCCTTTTTTCCTTCATCATTCACTTCGAACAACGTATGACACAACCTCTGTTCGTTATCCGTAACACTACTATCACTACTACTACTATCCATTACAGGATTTCTACCCAAAAACGCAGCCATACTATCTAAAAACTCATCACCACAACTTTTATAGACACTCTTACCTCTTCCCATACCACCATACCTGTAACCATCACCTAGACTATCCACTACTTGTCTACCAACATTACCACTTTTACTACTTACTACATTACTCTCTACTTTACCCTTATTCACCCCACTGTTACCCACTTTCTTACCACATACTTCACTATAATCGCCATAAACATCACAATCTCTCCACAAATGTTTATCAGATCTACATAAGTCACATCTCTTTCTTCTCCCCACACTTTCTTCACTATTTCTCCTTACTCTTTCACCATAGAAAATCATATCATCCACATTATTACCACCACCTGTTGCACTACTTTCTACATTTTCCACTTCCACTACTCTACCTCTACCTCTACCAACACCAACAACACTACTATTACCTCTTCCTCTACTATCACCATAAACACCTCTACCTCTTGACGGACATTTATACGCATAATGAAATTTTGACCTACAAATATTACACTCACTCACTACACCATTCTTGTCTTTCACATTCAACAACTGACCATTAACCCACTCTTCACTTCTGGGCCCAGACACACGTTGACTTGAATACCAACTCTTCTCACAACTCTCAGCTACATCACTTCTGTTCTCTCTGTTTTCACCTTTTCACCAAAACCTTCACATATATTGTATCAGAGCAATGCATGAAACGGGTACGGAACACCCCATCTCAGCCTTGCCACAATATGCTAGACACATTTGCCTTTGATTTCTCACCTCACATTTTGCCCTTCCCGTCAAAGTTAACTGGAAGCACAGTTTTCTGTCTTCACGCCAAATCCACTTTATCCAGACAATCTTAACAAGCCTCCTCTCAAGTGCACCTCTACCTATTGAGCATGACTCCGCATATGATTCACTCATCTTTCCTTTTACAGTGATAGCAATATTCACATGGGTGGTCTTGTTAACTTATCGTACCGATCTCTGCTTTTCTTTCGAGTACGTCATCCAGTCTACGTAATTTTCATCCACACCCTTCCTGTTTCCTAACACTCCCAATCCCACAATGCCACACACACTCAATGACGCCTTTGCACACAAAACCAAACAATCTCTCACCTGCTGGTTTGCTTCAAGTTCAATCAACACAGGATCTTAAACACAACTTACCTTACATCTTCCAGCACATCGATACTCATCTGCATTTAGGTCACCTTTAAACTCAGGACATCCTCTACGTACGCACCCTTTTTTCTACAACTACTTCTACTTTTTTTACTACTATCAACAGCCAAGTACTCACTAACCACTACCGACTACCTATCATCTTCCTTTCCATCTTGTAACGCGCGCCAGCAACAACGCAAAACAAAACGATCAACAAAGAACCACCCTACGAAGACTGCCGTTGTTTACACCACGTCCCACAGCACAACAACAAGCAGAGCAGAAGCGTAACTACCGCTCTGCTACCAACTGAGAAAGATACTGACAGTGGTAACAAAACTAGCAAACAAACCCAAGTTCAACTCACCGACGTTCTCTTGTTGAGTCAAAATGGGAACTATGAAGTGAAACTAAAAATTACTTTGATACTAAGTATTCTATGATACTTATTAATATATACAGTTTACGAAAACAATTTAACTTTAATCATTTGTGGTGCCCACATTTGTTTATTACACTTTACCCCTTATTACAGGCAACCACTCTCTATACAATAATTGGACAGTCTACTTACTACAAGGTGCACCTTCACGAAACTGTACCAGACAGGGTATATACGAGTAGGTTGCTACTTTAGGGGACACGTCTCTATACTGCACCACTACACTATATTACTTCACTACACAAGAGTTAATACAATACACAAGAGTACATCACTTATACTATATACTTTAATACAAATTTAACTTTATCACTAGAAAGAAGAAATAAAGCGGCCAGATAATGAAAATAATCCAATAAACTAAATAAAGGGATAAAAGGGGGGAAACACAGAGATCCTCTGTTCTCATCTTCTTCTTTCAATACATCACACTTTCACATCAGTATAAGGAAGCAAAAAAGTACATAAGGAGGTATCTTTCACAGACGATCTAAGAAAAAGAAACAGATACAAAACTTATCATATATATCTATATATATATATATATAGTATAATATATATAATATATATATAGTATAATATATATAGTGTATATATAGTATATGATTATATATATATATACTAATATATATATATATATAGTATCTTCTTCACCTTCATCCCTTCTATTTTCTCAAGAATGGGAGTAAGGTGCGGGACGAGGCATCGGAGAAGAAAAGCAGTAGAAGAACATGACAAGATCGATAAGAAACCAGCCTACCGCCCCTCTTACTATAATTAGTGAGAACTGCGTCGCAGTCAGAAAATCCACCCTAGAGCTTCATGGGAACGCGATGGACCATCACTATGGTAGATCGTCAATGTAATGGGTTCATCCCTTGCTCCAGGTGGGCCACAACCATACCCCCTCACAATCCCCGCCTTCACTCCTGTTAGCACCTTTTCTTCTCGCCCTACCAAACTCAAATTTCTCTCCTTCAAACATTGCGTTTACTGACTCAATCCACTTTTTCTTTCGGTCTCCCAGCCGTGTTCCCGAACACACTCGCCACTATGCATCCGTTTAACCAACCGACTGACATCCATCCTTTCCACATGTGCCAAACATCTCAACGATCTCTCATTTACCCCTTTCTTTCACACGCAACAACAACTTCTAATGACGTTCATTCCTCTTTTTTATCAATTCTTCTCTACACTAGCCAGACCCCCTAAGATTGTCTGCTGAACACATTGAACTTAGATCTATACTCTTATTAGCAGACCATATCCCTCACTACTGATACAATAAACACAGGTAAAACAACACTACCGCTCATGCGTAAGAAGCCTAGCACACTCGAAGACTTTAGTCCCTTTACATTCACCAACGTTTTAATTGCACACCAGCACCCTTCCTGCCATTCACAACTTCCTACTACACACTGCATCGTCCGCTCCCTTCTCATCCAACATATACCCTATATTTAAACTCAGATACCAGCTGTGTTTTCTGCTGCTCAACCAATGTCCACATAACTTCACACTGGAGGACTGGCCTCACTCCAGGAATCCATAAACCCTACTTCTGTATCTCAGTTTACTTTTCAAGCCCCTCCCTTTTACAGAACACACTGGTCCTGGCCAAAGTCCCTGCCAATTCCTCTCTCGAAACTCCTTTGCAGATTCGCCACAGCAGAACAAATCAATTGGCGCATATAATAGGTAGGGCAACCGCCGTCGCAGAGCCACGTGTGGTCGCGTTTTCACTCTAGTTGCGTCCAGTGTCTCGCCCATCATTCTAATCACCTTTCCCTCTGGCCCATCCCCCACCGCTCGAATTCTTTCATAACCCCTATCCATATACAAATTGAAGTAACAAAAGGAGACATAGAGTAATCACCTGTCTCAATACTTTACTGGGTCAAATGGTGATTTTTCTCCTGTCTAAATTGGGGAAGCTCCCTCGGCGAAAGTTAAAAAAAAACCAAGAGCGATTGTAAATTCTAATGTCCTGCTTGATTTGTACACCAGTTATATTCATATATAATCTGGTCTGACTACAATTAACATTGTTGCTTTTGGGATGACTTACTGTAGAGAGTTCTGCAGTCTCGTTGGTCGGTCTACTGGCGGACATCTCATCTCGGTGTCTCGTTTTCTCATCTCGAATGATCTGGGAGCATAGCTTCGAGTCATGATCGGTGGTCGTCGGTCGCTCTCTTCACTAAGGTCTTTCTCCGTCGCATGATCAAAAATCTCATTCTTGTCGCTTTCGTCGTTCTCGGCTCGTCAATCTGCTCTCTCTTGTCATCTCGGAAGAGTCTGTCTCGTCTACTCTCCATTTCGTTCGTCTCGCTAACTCCGTCCATCTTCGTCCTCTGCGTGCTCTCCGTCTGTACGGTCGTGCTCCCTCTCTTCTATACGTTCTCTCAATACGTCTCTTCGACTCATCATGCTATGGCTTCTAGTGCGTTCTGTTGATGCAGGTATCCGTCTCTCCTCTCCATCTGCTTCGATTTCTCGTTTCTACGATCTTTGCGTGACCAGCTCTCAGATCATCGCTCTTCGTCTCTCGTTCAATACATTATTTCTCTCCAGGTCATCATTCTTTCGCGTTCGAGTCATCTCGGAAGTGCTGCTACGTGCAGTGCTCGTACGTCTTCTCGTCATCTCTCATCGTCTCCATCATCTCTCTCTTCTCGTACTGTCTCGGTCAAGGTCTCTCTTCGTCTCGTCCCACATCTGTCACATACTCTCTCTGTCTCTCTCGTCGTTGCATCTCTTCTTCTCTCTAACGGTTCACTCTGACTCACGTCCTTGCAGTGTGTCTTAGGGCTCTCTTCTCACATGAGCGGTATCTTCTGTTATTCCTGTGTCTATGTATAGTAGTGTTTTTAGACTATGGTCTGTGACATATACGAAAGTATAGATCTAAAGTTCATGTGTTCAGACTGGACAATCTCTTAGGGGTCGTGCTAGGTGCTAAGAAGAACTCTACTCAATCAATCTCGTCTCAGGTGCTATCATGAACTACTCGAACTTCGATTCAGTCGAAGTCTGCTGTCGTTCTCATTAGAATAAGTGGAGTAATATAGTATGATGATGATTTTATAAGAATAGTATTAGGAGTACATATAGGTAATATAGTATACGAATATATTAAGTGTACGGTGGTTAAACGGATGTATAGCGCGTATGTGTTGAGGCATACACGTGAGACCCGGTATACTATGGAGATAATACCAGAAAGAAAATAGTGTAGATTGTAGTCTAGTAATATACGAAATCGTGTTATGTGAAGATGAGTAAGAGAATGTGTAGTTGGTAGAAGTACTGAGTAGAATGTATATAGGTTGCTAATATCAGAGTAGATGATTGGCGGAGAGAGCTACGCGTAGCACGGGTAACACGTCGTGAGAGCTCTCGACTGGAAAGCGTGCACCTCTCCTCTCGACATTTTCTCGATAAGTCGATAGGTATACGCACAGTAAGATTGACATAGAGTTTCACCGAGAGGTCAACACAGTTGAGTAAATAGAGAAGTAGATAGAGGGTCCTACGCTTTAAAAGTGATCCAGTGATACGATCATAGAGTGTGGGTTTATGAATTTTCTGACTGCTTACGAGTTCTCACTAATTAATGTACAGAGGGGGCGGTAAGGGCTGGTTTCTTTCGACTTTTGTCAATTTCTTCTACTGCTTTCTTTTTCCGATGCAATGTAACGCACCGCTGGTACTGCCTTCTTGGGAAATAGAAGGAAGATAAAGAAGGAAGATATTATATTATAATAGTATATATATATATATATATATGTATTTATATTATATATATTATAGTAGTATAATATATATATATATATATATAGATATATATAGTGGTCTAGTAAGTACAGCAACCAGCAACCAACTGACACCATCAGAGGTATTACGGAGCAGGTTAAGCTTTTTCCGTAACGGAGGGAGATTGTCTCGGGACTCCGTTGGCCTGCTTACTTGTGTGACTATTCAAGGAGGATTGTGAGTTTCTTTAATTTAAATACGCAATTGTGATATAATTTACAGGTCTTACCCCAAAGGAAGGGTTAACTTAACTAGATCGTTCCCGGATCTCTCTATCAATGGAGGATCTAATATAGTGAAAGAATAAGTAATATAACAATAGGTCATATAGAGAATCAAAATTCTAGGGATATTGACACACTATAAAAAAGTTTGTTTACTAATTCGCTCAAATATATACATGTGGAGGTTTGGTGAATAAATAAAGATAACACAATCCACTCCCAACAAAACTATAATAAAAGTTATATGAATTTGATTATATGATATATTTTAATTAGATTAATACATTGGAATTATACTTTAAAATCCATGTATTAATGATTTATGTACATAAGTTCAGGACTCTAGATGTCCAGGAGTGAAACGCAAGACGGCTTCCAAATATTATTCGGTGCAATGAAGGTAAGGGAGGAAGTCAGGAAATCTGACTCAATTAGCGACAAATATACTATACTTAACTGAGGCATTTTGGGGATAAACAGAAAAGAGCTGAATTACAACAGACAATGAACCAAAACTTAAAATTGAAAGCCGGTAACTAAAATGAAACATGAAATCTGATAACCAGAGGATTAAAACCAAGATTAAAATTTGCTCCAAAATTGAAACGCCTGTCAAAACAGATAATAAAGGGGATTACTACACTTGATCACATTTTATCTTCATCTTATACAGTATAACTTCATATAATTTACAGGTATTTTATGGAATCTCACCTTTAGATTTCCAAGAGGGCTTGTTCAATTTGGTCAATATTTGCTGGTTCAAGTAGTAGTTGTAAACTGCACATAATTCTTGTTAGTTTACTAACTGCTTTTCCAGCAGCAATAACAATTTAATAAATTTTACATAATAGAATGAAATGAAATCTTTTATTTATCCGTGCCACAGTAACCTGACAAAATCTGGATATCTAACTTCCAGGTCTTCAAGTCTCCGATGACTTCGAACATTCTTTTGTTACAATATGATTTATTTACTCTTAAGTAACTTTTTACAAATGTTTTAGATTATAATATTATCAACAGACATCAGCATAATTATATCAACAACTAAAAAGAGAGAACATAATTATAATATCTATAATTCTCTAAGTTTTGGGAATAACTAAATCAATAATATAGAATATAATACACTCATCGTCCAGGCTGGAGCGTAGTGTCCAGACTGGATCAATGAGAAACCTTAAACTTACAAAACCGTTACTATGGGTTACTTCAGTCGTCAATGGCACAACTATGCACGAACAACATCTCCCTTATATCCTCCCCCGCTAAATCTAAACCCCCACCTCAATTTTCCACGTCGTTCAGAGAAAGACGGGAGTGAAGAGGCGGCCAAGAGCATAGAACAGCGTAGAGAAGGACAATCAGGACTCTCACATATAAACTACAATATGAATTTTTTTTACAATTATTATATATATACAAATTTTTTATAATTTTCTGTGCCTTAGTTAGGGACGAAAGACGAACAGCGGATTCTATCCCTTAATCTCATTTAGGCAGTCTTTAATATTCTTGTAAGAATACAAATACTTTTCGTCCGGTGAACTGACCAGTGAGTGAGGTTGTGTTAATTTTTGCTCTCCAATTTTATTAATATAATTTGTGTATTTGAAAGTGAATTTAGTAAACAAATTTGTGTTGTGTTTCTAATTACACTACTGCTGTGTATATAACTACAGTCATTAACAATTGTTATATTAATTTTGTGATAATTTAAATTTGATAGCCTAACCCTAGGCTAACATAGGTAAGAGTTTTACTGTTTTCTGTGTCTGGGTTTATTTGGATTCTTAAATAGACTTTCTGTATTTTAAATACAGTCTTTATTTATTGTTAGCTTTTAATTTGAGGTGATATTTAACCTTAAATTAGGTTTTTCCAGTCACAGACTACAGTTAAGCCTACCTTATAACTTTTTTATATATCCCTGGCTAGGCTAAGCTAAATTTAGGCTTGTTTAAATTTTAACCTGTTTTAAAGATATTAGTTTTTTTCTTTTTAGGCTTTAGTGATATTTAAACTGTAGTTTGGTAAATAATAGGTACAGGTTGTAAGCTATAATAATTTAAAGTCTGTAAATGCTCTGTGGTGATATCTTGTGGGACTGGTAAGAGGTAATATGGTGAAAGATGCCCTGCTTGTGATTTGAAATGCAGAGATGTGTTTGTTAAGGAAGGAGCTTGCAAGAGGACCTGGAGTGAAAATGTGAATGGAAATTGAAAGAAGAAAGTCTTTGCGTTGAGAAGGAGGAAGTGTTAGGAAAAAAGTTTGTAGGGATGTCGAGCAAGGAGGGAGCGGGATATAGGGTAGACAGGAATAGTGATCACCTAAGCAGGAAGATGAGAGGGAAAAGGATAAAGTAGGGTATAATTGGTCTGCAGATGAATATAGAGTTGTAGAAACTAAAAAATAATATTTAAAGATGCGGATTCTCGAAGTCAGTCAGCCTTTGACCGTGCAGTAACAGGTTCGCTGTCATTCCGAGAATGGGAGGGATCAGAGAGTGCCAATTGTAATCTGAGTTTTCTGAAGGGAAGACTGATAAATTGCTAATTGGGAGACTCTATGATACGATACCTAGAAAGGACTTTTCAAAAATAAGAATAAAAAGAAACGATTGAGAGTATGTTATCCAGGTGCCAGAGTGGGTGATATCGTGGATAGGATAGAGATAGAGAGATTGATTCTACAAATGTTGATTCAGAGGTGATTGTGCATGTGGGTACAAATGATATAGGGCATAGAAGGTCAGAAGAATTAATAGCAGATTATAGGAGATTGATTCAGAAGATGAAAGCTAGTGGAAGAAGGTGCATGATCTGGGATTTTACCCAGGTTAGGTGCAGGTCAGGAAAGGGGGAGTAGGGGCTTTAGGTTGTAAAGAAAGGGTTAGGAAATTATGTTTTTCAGAAAATATTAGGTTTTTGGATTTGTGGAGAGAATTTCTGGATAAATGATCATTATTTTATTAGCAGCAGATGAGAGTATACTTGATGTTAGGTAATAAAGATGTTGTGTGGAGTGACTTTCTCAGTGACCATGTTTGTGATGACTCTTTGTTTTAACACACACACACCTTAGGTAAAGTGCGGGTGGTGGGTCTGAGAATTGCCATGAGGATACAAATAATCAGCATGGCTTAACTGTGTAATAAGATGGGCTAGTAATATATGAGTAAAACTACATGTTGTTGAACAGGTTCTGAAATCCAATGATGTGAGCAAATGGATAGAAAATGTCATCAGCATAGAAGAAGATAGAAACAGAGGGAGTCTCCATGTAGTTATTGTCTTTTTAAACACAGCACATCGTCTCATACCTTTTAGAAAGATAATACAAAAGCATGCTGTCTATTAGTTATACCATATAATTGCAGAGTAATCTTAGACATTATTTGCATGAACTAGGCAATTGGTTAAATGAAGTGTATATTATACAGATTACTCCTTCCTCTCAGTTAATATGATAATATCTTGCTGAGGGTCATAATTCCTCAGCGTTTATTTGATATCAGCGTAGAGGAAAGAATGGTGGTTAAGGATGTGTGCGCTTTGTATGTTAAAGTATCTAATATTCGAATGATCTGGTAACTAATGACCGAGGACTTTAAAAAGTTAATCATGTACAGATATTGATATCAGTGTGGGTGAGATATTCCTTGATATATAACACATAAATTCAGTAGTAGAAAAAGTGGGACCTGATTTTTAATTAGACCATCTCTGGCCAAACAGTCCAGAATAGATGCTGAAATGTGAGAAGTGAAGAGTTGAGCCAACAGCGAGTATTGAGCAATGACGCACATGCTCACTAATAGGAAAAGACAAGCTATAGTCACACACTCGTGGTCGAGTTTATATATTTTCACTGCATTCTCCAGTCCTTGGGATACCCTTGTCTAATATCGAGCCGTAGTAGTTTAGCAGTTGCATAAATTGTAATCCATCTATTGATAGCTATTATTGAGCCCATAGTGGCTCTCACTGAATGAACGCTTCACCGATATATATACGATAGACGAGTGTTGCCTATGTTAGAATTAATAAGTGGTAACTGAATGATGAAAGTATGTGTAGGATTGAAGTATAGCAAGAGTTGATGAGGTGGGACACTTAGGACATTAGTAGCACTGACATTAAAGATATTATAAACATTGAGTATTTAATTCCTAGATGGTTATATCCTTGGCCTCATAATTGACAAGTTATAATAAGGTAACAGATCATAGATTTCTCTGATAGGGCTGATATGTTACACAATTCTACGAGAGTACAGCTGCTTAGTATTACCAAAGCATAGAGTATCTGGGATAGTGTTAACGAGTTCTCACACAACGACCAAATACTGTTTCTTTATCAAGTGGATAACTATTTTCAACAACATTTGTAACGATGACAAATCAAGTACAGAATTCATGGTTCTTAGAGAGAGTAGAACCCATGGTAGTTGCAGGTGACCGAATGAGTAAAACGCTGTTTGGGTGGATATCAGAGAGGATAAGAGTAGAATTAATGGGAAGTAGAGGCGGCAGGATGTTATTAAACTCATGTCAAAGGCTAGTGAGTAGGGAAGATGATTTAGAAAATTATACGTAAAAAGATAGAAAGGGAACTTCAAGCCATGCTACAATAAGGGAAGGGGCATAGAGAGTGAGGCAGAAATTTAATATAGCAAGGAATAAGTTAAATAAAGAACGTTGAAAGAAGTTTTTTTGCTTTTTAATAATTATTGTACCGAAAGTATAGAATAAGGACAATTGCTCCAATGTAAATATCTGATGAATAATTGTAGTGTATTGGTGGGTGTGATCGTGTGTAACAAGGCAGGTGTAAGTGTGTTTGTTCTAGATATAGGTATTTGGATCCGAGAGCATTTTCTGAGATGCTTTTTATGCTGCTAGTGTGTACAGTAGGAAAATGAGTTATGCAGTAGACCTAGGTTCGAGTAGACGAAATAGAGAAGTTGCTGATCAGGGAAGCGCATGTTATCGACAATGAGATCTTTACGATGATAGTTGTGAATTTGATGTAATACTGATATTGAGAGAGCGGGTTTGTATATGAGTGTCAATGATTTAGAATCCAAGATAGATACGACCAGTGCCAGGGCCCCTATGGTATGTATGGATGAAGAATGTCTGAAGAGGTGAGTTTTACAGTCTAGTATGGCAATAGTCGCACTGCGTTAGAGTTTGATTTATTAAGAGTGCGATATCTATAACTATATGGATGGACGATATGGCCAAGATGGAACTTGAAAACAGTCATAATGTAGGTGTTGGTGCCATAATGATAATGAACAGGTAGTGAAAGGAATGAGATGTGTGGTGAATATTATAGGCCAGTTAGCTTAACATGCTCTGGTATTTAAGGTTCTGGTGAAAAAGTTACTGATAAGTCAAGATGTAGAGTAATAGAGTATTAGATAGATAAAGCGAAGGTGTATTTAGATCGACTGCCCAGCATCCGAGTTCTCCAGAAAGGGGTAAGGGTCATGGTTATACATAACCTTTTTACGAATATTTTGGTATGTGAGTAGTTACATTAAGCTGCGTACTGCATTGTGAGTCCGGAGTGAGATACTCAGGGTTTGAGGATGATTGTGGAAGTCACGGGTGTTAGTGTTAGAGCTTTAAAAGCATGAGAGAGCTGGTTGTATTATGGAATTAAAGCTGTCCCAGCACCACTGATAAAGTGGAGCTGACTGAGAAATAGTTATTGGCCAGATGATACGTGAAGCAACAAGGAGTAAGATGCTGTGATCAGATTGTATGGTTTATTAAGAAGAATGGTGCGAATTAATACGTGATATAAATTACAGTGATGTACGAAAACGTGATATGGGTGGATTCAAATCATGTCATGAAGATAGAGTGAGACGAGTGTGAGATGTCCCATCAGGGTTCAGTGCGTATGGGGCCACGTAGTGTTTGTTACCCATATATAGTATTGAGAGAGATGAATGTGAGACCTAGTGCTTACAATATGCATAGGTTTCTCTAAGTTTGGCAGTCTAGAATACTAAGTGTGCGACCTCAGTTAGGAATGTGTGGATATGGATCATAAGAGATTGCAAGATGAGTCTTGATAAACTGTCTGGGTGGCAGATCAAGTGGCAAAATTGAATTTCAAGTAGTCAAAAATTGTGTACAGGTTCTTTCGTCACTCTCACGTATCATCTTCTCGAGACTAAGAGATTTTATAACAAGAAATGTATGTGGGAGTGTGCTTAGAGTCTGGTAGACCAAGAAATCAGTTTAGTCGATGAAGTACAGATATCATAATTTGAGTGGTATGCAACAGATTGAGTTTGAAGTCTAAGAGATGATAAGGCCTATAAGGAGAGGGGCAGTATGTGTATAAATCGCAGTGTGTTTCAAGCAGCAGGACGAGTAATTAAGTTAAAGCTGTATAATGAAGCATCTCTCTGAACTACAGAGTAAATAGAGTATTGATTAGTCACGAAGTTTGGGCCCCTTAATGTGAGATAGAATAAGTACTGAGGATAGTGCTTAGAGAGAGTGCAACGTAGAAAGCCACAGGTGATGGTTACTGGAGGATTTGAGAGGCGGTAAGAGCTATGACAGGGAGAGCGGAAGGAAGGTAATTAGCGAATAGTGGATTAATCCTCGATGAGTCAGGCTGCTAGAAGCGATTTTTCGTCAGATGGGGATCAGTGGAATACAAGCTAGTTGGCAAAATAGTATACATCTAACAATTCAACGTGTGTGAATCTGGGCACTGACGAAGACAGAAAGTTTATTTACAATGAGTAGATGCTATAGTGACGAAGGTTCACGCAGGGGGTCATGAATAAAGAAAGAGTATAAGAAGATGAGCATGCAACATACTTGAACATAGAGGAAAGCATGCATGCAGTAAAGGGTTGTAATAAATTGTGTGGATATAGTCTGCCAGAGGTAGAATTTATTGTTTAATTGTGTTGGTGACTGCCGAGTTGTCAACAGATTAAGAAATTCGGTTAGTATTCAGGTTTATGCATGGGGTTGGAGTGATACAGTCACGTCAATATAGAGTGTGTATCGAGAGCCAAGAATTTGGCTGTGTTATTTAGTGTGTATAGCTAGTTATTGGTTAAATGATGGTGTGACAGGATGAAGCTTATAGTATCATAGCGTCATGACAATTGTTGGATGGTATTGGGTAGTCATGAGATTATAGTAGCTCGATTAGTTTGTGACTATAGCAAATGTGTAGATTTAGGTGTAGTTACAAGACAAATGGACAAGGCCACGTAAGGTGCTTTGTGTGATTTGTCATGAGGCATGATTTGGGATAGTAGGGGGTATGACTGGGCGAGGTCTACGAGATAGGCCCATGGGTATGGCTTAGTTTAGCTGTCTCTATAGCCAATCGTCCTAATGCTCCTAACTGTCCTAGGTAAGGAATGCCTTGTGTGCGTACTCATCGATACCACAGCCGTTAAGGCCTGTTCGCAGGTAAACAGACCGATAACGTCTGGAATCCAGGATGCAGGACTTCATTAGTCAATTATGACTACATTAGCGATGAGACAAATACAAATAAGATATATGTAGGCACGAGACTGAGGGAACTATCACTTAGTGGGTGTAATGTGACTGAGGAGGAGAGAAATACAGGACTGCGACTATGTTCGCCTGGTGAGGTAGGATCCTAGAGACAGGGGAGATGATGATTTTACACTGATTGAGATAGATAGATATTAGAGACATTTTGGGAAGGCGAGTAATTGATTTGTGAATGTGTACGGGATCTATGAGGTTGAGAGAGCATAAGGTGTGGAACTATCGAGGGAGAGATTAGTTGGTCCTGCGGGACGATTGGCGGGAGATCTGATGAGCCATATTAGAAAATGCGAGGAGAGTTAGAGGACATCATATGAATCTGGGATTAGCATACGCTAGTGAATGTAGTAGAAGTATATTTAGATGAACAAAAGAAGTGGCTGCTATAAAATGGGTGCTTTGTTTAGATAGAGGAACTCACTACTAGAATATGTGAGGAGGTATGACTCTTTTAGCGTACGTCGCTGACCTTGTAGTGTTATGACCATGTTATGAAGTGTGGAATGTGAGTGCAAAGAGTAGGTCGATTTGTCAGCTGCTCTCGGAACGTATTAATTATTGTGCGTCGCGGACAATGGTGTGGTCAATTGTTATAGATGAGTGAGAGGGGAAGTACAAGGATCATCAAACGGGTAGATAATAGCTTGAGCAGTTATTTACCTTCTAAGTTGCTGGATGATAGGCGACTTGTTAGGAGTTAACAGGGCTGTCAACACTCTAGTTATATAGGGCATAGAACCATATTGCGTAGAGTTAGTAGACATATATCGTGTAGTACTCAGAGAGTCTGTACGGTCATGATTGCCAGGGAAATAAGCAATCGTCCACAGACAGATCGGTCTAGAAGGGTTCATATAGTACAAGTATGTCGGTGTGTGTGTGGTGTGGGGCTCCCGATCGTGAGCCTGCGTCATGTTGTGTATATCTTGTATGCAAATCAGACCGACCAAAGGACCAGATAACTCATAGTCTTACATTAGTATGTGCAGGTTAACGGCCGAGACGCAGTGTTAGTGACAAAAGAACTGTCATAGAAGGCTAGTCTTCGCAAGAATCGCTACCGTGGCATCAGTAGAGAAGATTGAATAGTCCGGAGAGTAGCTCTGGAGACCTGACTAATGCAGGTTTAGCCTTGCAGAGACTAGGTACACCACACGCGATAAGAAAGAAAGATGAGTGGATCAATCAGTGATGATTGGTCAATGGTAATCGAAGGGTTACTAGTGAGTGAGTAGTATATATGAAATGATATAAAAACTAAATGAAATGCATCAAGAGATATGAGTAGTGTTTGTGTGAGTGTGAATTCTAAGGGTGTAATATTGTAGGTTCTCAGGACGTATATACAATCAGAACTCAGAGAAGTGTGCAGCCCAGTAAGTTGTTCAGGAGAGACAGAAATGAATGCGAGAGAGTAAGTAAGACCTCTAACTCATTAAGTGCTCTCGTCACTTATTAGATACAGAGGGGATACCCACAATGTTAGTGAATACGGTCCACTATAACCTGGAAAACTGACTACCTTTTAAAACAGATAAAGAAAGGAGTAACAAGGAGCTAATATACTGTCTCACAGTATATGACGAAAGTTTAAAATTTTGTACGATTAGATGAGAGATGTTAGGACAAACCATATAGTGTATTAATATCATGTGTAGTATCACAATTGAGATACTCATTGGTAGCGTAATTGCGATGATCTCCTTTCGCACATGAGTAAAGAGAGAGAAATGGATCAGTATCAGAGTATATTACTTAATCATGTCGAATAGATCGCTTATAGTGACCGTCATAGTGTACAGACCGGTCCTGGAGAAAGCTGTTAACTTAAGAAATATCATGGCATATATATATTGTTATGATAAGAAGGTAAAAACAACGTATGAGGAGAGTCCTATGTTTCTATTTCCGTGATTGTGAGTTTTATATTTGTTATAGCGCATAATTATATCATCGGATCCTCACCTGAGGGATCCCTCATGATGTTTGAGTTCAGATGGATATAGAAGAGCCATGCACGAGTCACATCCAGGTAAGATGAGTAATGGGCATCTGATTAGTACGATTTGAATGATAATCTCACGTTCCTTAATCAAGGGAACTAGGAGAGATCTGTAAAATAGTGTAGTTAATTAGAGAGTCTCCGACGCATCGTTCCTAGCAGAGCCTGTATATGCAGATAAAAGAGCTATTACGCTCGTTGGAGCGTGAGGAACGGTGCCATAGGTATATCTAGTGTAGATAATGTTACAATAGTATAGTAATAGTAAAGTCGAGCATATAGTTCCAGAAGTGTATCGAGTTTTAGTATTGATGTGGTGTTGTTATATATTATTGAGGTGAGTGCACAGTAGGCCGTTGAGTGGAGTGATATGTGCTCTAGTAGTTAGGTTGATGATTATTGTAGTGTGTTAGGTATATAGTATATGTAGTAGCAGTGTTTTAATGTTATAGATAGTAGTGATAAGTGAGTATGAGTATATATGATATGATTTTATTGAGTATATAAGACCTATGATTAAATTATGAATGATATGGATATTATGTATATGGGGATAGTGAGAGATTATAATATCACAGAGGCAGTGTTATTTCAATGGATAGTAATATAATGATCCTAGAGTTTAGGTGGATTTATTCTTTAGGTGGACAACTTGGTCAATTAAATTGTGGTTGCCAACAAGTAAGCAATCGTGATCTGCTCAAGGAGGAGATTATGAGATTAACAATAGCGGAACTTGCAATCTACATCAGGCTTTTATTGATTATATGTTTGTAAATTTCCCTTAACTAGCTAGTCTGTAACTCAATGAGTACGAAGAGTTGAAGAGTGAACTACAGTACATCACAACAATAGATGCACTTAGGCAAGAACATTATTCTCCTAGGAGGGCAATATTCGCTCATAAATTTGATATTTTTGACGATCAGACATACTAGTAAGCATTCATCCAAGACCACTTCCATATGAGGAAAGATGGTTTTATAGTTGTTAAAATAAATGAGTTAAGGAAGGAAGATAGCGATGAAGAGGATTAACTCAACGATAGAGAAGAAGCACTTAGTTCTTGTTGCTATTAGTTCTCCGTGAGGACTCAGTTTTTTAGTCCTCCTCCTTTTTATTGTCATTTTATTAGTAGTTGTAGCTTTTTTCGAATACGAATAGTAAAATGTGTGCAAACAATCAGAACTCTCTGGTCTTCTTGTATTTCATGCTCGTGGCGGTACAGACTTCAAATGTCATGTATAGACATAGAGATAGGGTTACAAAAGACTGATGCCATAAGTTTATCATAAACTGTTTTGAAAGAAAAGACTAACAGATTAGTTATACGTGAATTACTTGCCAAAGTATGATTTAAATAGCCAGGGGTATCACGCATGCAGCTGTTTATCACTCGTTCCATGATATTAATTGGTTATTATTATTGGTATCACTCTTGTGAAGTGAATATGTTATATGAATATTCGTTCACAGTTGTTTAGGATAAACAGTCGTGTAAACAAGAGTTATATTGAATGTTATCTGATTGCCAATTGACCCGGTCAATTATTGTAATATAACATCCGAGTATCTCTTCTTCTGTAGATGACCAACCTGACCCTGAATCGTGCTTGATACTATGTACATGGATGTTTTTGAATTCTGCGTAAGGGGTGGCACCTTGTAGTAAGTAGACTGTCCCATTATTTGTTAGATGAGGTGGTATGCAACGTAACTATCTGTGTTAACGGGTAAAGTCGTAAAGGTTCTACTCAGACCGTGAATCCAGCTATAAAGTATAGAGTAGGAAAAACAATGCTTAATATCAACGAATCCCCTCCTCCGCGATTTCTATCGGAAATAACCTCAGAGAGGAATGTAAGTCACAAGTTAAGTGATGTTCTGGCGGGGGTTCTCCTATCAGTTAGTCAATTATACTGTGGAGAGGATCGGTATAAGAGCATCGGCATAACGTTATATATTTAATTAGGACCGCGATATATGGCCAACGGAGATTCAGAAGATCATATTTACAGTAGAGCTCATACCATATGTGTCCCTAGAGCTATATCTTACTTCGCATTTTCACCACCTCAGTATTCCCACTTTGAGTCAACTGCATCCGAGTTGATTTGAGTAAACTATATCGAAGTGGACAGTATGGTGAACGGTATAGGTATTAGTGTGGAACTTTGAAGTAGCCATCGATATAGGAAAGGTCTAAGGTGATTTGAGCAGCCCATATACGCAAACGCAGTTAGTTTATTAATCAATTTAACTCCATAATGTACTGAGTTCTTCCATCTGAGCCCTCTATTGAAGTGTCATCATACACTCACACAATGGTTTTTAGTCAGTACGCTATATTAATATCGTCCTAGGGATTGGGATAAGGCGAAGCACCTAGTCACCCGAGGTGCTGAAGCAGTCAACATGGGAGCTCGCCATAGAGAAACCTTCCACGGATATTAATCGAGGTGGAAGAGCTTACAATGGGGTATACTAATGGCCTCTTTAAGTTGGTCTGAAGGCCTGTCTAATCACTCCGGTTGGGGAGAGTTCCAGGTAATTGGTCTTAACCAGCCAGTCTGAAGTGATAAAGGCTTTAACACTCACTGATCTGGAGAACAGTTGGGAAATTAGATTGAGTCGCCTATAAAAATTAACCATTCCCAGATAACTGGCGTAATTGTTTAGCAAATTAGAATCGGGACGGGGGATAATGTTCATAACGCTCGCCTTATGATTATTGTTTCTGAAGGGGGAAGTGGAAATCCATACCCGTGTGAATATTTAGGGTAGACCTCAAGAAACTCCAGCGTCAGTATATCGGCAAAGCCGTTTATTACTGGGTATTTAATGTATTTAGTACCTCACTATTCTCGAGCTATGTGCAGCAAGGTAACACGATGCCTAATGGATAACTATAGATGAGGTCTCTTATGTTTTTTGGGAACTGAGAGATAATAAGTATCATCTTGAAGTATATGCATTAAAGCCTAGACCATGGAATATGTCCTACATAAGTCAGTCCACCGTATCAATTCCAGTGTAGAAATGTTAGCTTGGGTACCATGTTTTTACACCAAGGGACCATTAACACACATACAATACATCTCTCGATTTACTAGGGTTGCGGAGATATCGGTACGTGGATAAATGCGACTAGTTGTGTTTCAACTGCTCTTCCTTGGTATCCCTGGGACACCTGGATAATAGACTTCGACTCGATCAAATGGAGGTTGCAATAATTTATTGACCGATGGAGGCTCAGTCAGTTATAGAAGTGTCAGTGAGTCGTAATTAGGGGTGAGTGGGGTGAGATGGTAGAGGGTATATCGTGTCGTCTATATAACTACTATTGAGATTCCAGTAGTCATAGCATAAACGGAACTTCACCGATCAGGTCTTTACAGGTGACAGGGTAACCCAGTCAGGGATATGCGCATGACATAAGTGGTGATTGTACCTGGTGTTCAACATAAGTATCCGCTCCAATCAGGTTCATCTCGACAACACTAGAGCTGTTTACAGTATCCTCATCTTCTCTTGGGTGGCGTGCGAAAGAGGGGGTTTTCACCTGGAAAACGACGTACGTACGTGTGAATTGCATGCGAACAAGTCGTACCGAGAATTTATTCTTGCTACCAGTCTGCTAGCAAAGTGTGGAGCTAGAAATATAAATCATAATAGGCACACATCATACTCCATACTGATATCGAGTTGAGTGATACACACAGTGAAGAATAACTCACTCGTAAGAGTGACCAGAGATGAATTATATAAATGATTTTATATAAATAATATATATACTTGAGAGCGATAATTAATATACTGTAATTAATCATATAAGATCGGGAGAGGTACAGAATAATAATAATAGTAGACGAGAGATAAGGAAAATAATACCGACTAAAGTCACATACTACACTCCATATAATAACCAACTTGTGAAGAGTGTAGTGTACCGATAGGCTGGAGAGTCTGAGCGGTATTTACGGTACTCGTTATTTCTGTTAATATCGACACTACTGACACGTATGATGACATCTCTACATTATTGATGTTACCGATATGATCTTCCTTATATCCAAAGTATGACACAGAGTGCATTACCGTGATTCCAGCAGTATGCCCTTCTATATAACCGTGAGGGAGTGAATCGGTAAGAGAGATCATGTAATGATTTAAGATAGTGTGATGCCCTCGAGATTGCGTCTGCGATATGACCAGAATACAGCCCATAGTTGGAAATATATGACATGGCTCTATGTGAGGTGGGTGTGGAATCTGGCTTGATAAAACTCTGAGGGCGTTTAGACCACATGAAGATGATGTTATCAGAGATGCAAGGACTAATACTTACAGTGTCCACCAGTCTATCTCCAGAAAAACGTTGGGGAGAACAGTTATGTGAAGGTTGAGCACGTTGACAGCATTTGATGGAAAAAGGAGGATGATATGTTAGATCACGAACACATCCTATAGGATGATTACTGGGATAACAATCATTCAGAGCGTGAGGTATGTACAAGTTCCCGCGTAGTTTAAGTCTGGAGACAAGGGAACAATGATCATATGGGTATCTGATTTTTAAAGTGACGACCGGCAGAGCCCAGTGCGCTAAAGTAAAATATCTGGTTGAAATGTGAACGAGTGATACTGAGAGCGAATCGGGGGGCAATATGAGAAGAGATTGTTAGTGAGTGCAAAAAGGAAGTGTGTGGGAGTGTGCTAAGAGTAGGAAGTAAGAATGTTAACAGTGAATGGTAGAAGTGAGAGAGGTGATGAAGCGGGTTTAAAAATTAATGAAGTAAAAGAAAAGAAGCGTGGGTTGGTGTACTAAAAGCAAAATGAGATGAAAGGTTTCAATAAAGAAGATGCTTTGGAAGTGTGAGTCTAAGTTAAAAACGTAGGAGAGAGAGCATGGCAAAAATTCGATGAGAGAACATAAACAAATGAGCGTAAACACAAAGGTGCAGCTGTGTACAGTGAAGGTACAGAGAATTACATTCAATATAGAAAGTCATAAGGTATCTGAATGTTATCTCTGACCTAGACACTGATTGTTTGATATGTAGACTTTATAGCCTACAGGAGGTGGATACGTAGAGGGAGAAGTTGACTTAGTCGATGTGAGCAAGACGGAATGACGGTGAAAGCTTCATGTGCTTGGAATTAAGCTGATAGCAGCTCCACGCGTGGTCTATCATACAAACAAGTAGAAGCCAGAGCTGTTTGGGAACAGCAAGAAGCCAGGAGAACTTGAGAGACAAATCAGAAGTGGCACTACCTTTGTAGACATGGTATTATACGAATGGATAGCTACGTCATTGTGTCCGTAAGGGAGATTTTTGTGCGTGAGGGAGTTTATGTGGATGTGCTGCTAAGGGAGGTCTGTTCGGAAGATTACTCGTGAAATACATTTGTATCAGAAAGTATGTTTAAAAATATTTTCGAGTCTGCCATCATCGTTAACTGAGCTCGGATTAATGGGTTAATCTCCACGCGAAAAGGGAGACTCAAATGCCGTGGAGACACAAGAGTTCTTATAAGGCGGCATCAATATCCGAGCTATGAACCTCATCGCATTAGCAGCAGAGGGTATTAAGAATGTGTGGTTACGTTGACACATTGTTGGTCTTGGAGCAGGTAGGGATGGTTCCACTTGCATGGACGACGAGGGAGGCCTGTGATTGGTCGATTGATTTGAAGAATACGACTCGCAGAGACCGTGAGGTATGTTGGGGGATGAGGTTTTATTATGGTGAAGGAGGGAGGTAATGGTTTGAGTGAGAAAGTTGAAGAGATGGTAACTCTGCAGGTGATGAGATGAGAATTACGTAGTGAATGATCGAAGAGACATAGGAGCATATGGTCGATCGAGCATGTGAAGTGATGAGCAATGTTGGCATATTGGTAAGTATGGCGGTAACGTGTGTGTATACATTAAGTTATCGTGGTATCTAGTGGAGGAGGCACTAGAGTTGAACACCTCTCAATGTGCACACTCTAGCGTGAGGAGGAGCCAGCCCGCAGAGAGAGGTAGATCAACCGACTACTTTTCTAATATGTCGGGTGAAAGGGGGTAAGAGAGACGTCCAGATCGAGACAGGAGTTGAGAGCTGCTGAGTGATAGAGTTACCTTAGGTCGTGTAGGATTTGCAGATGAATTCTTGCAGACTCCCTATGAGTGAGATTGTGTATCAGTCTTTCCTGCCATGAGTGACCGTGGTTAAGATTATTTCACAGTAGGATATAGCCAAAACTCTTTTGTCCGGTCATTTAGCGCTTAGACGAGGAATCGAATGTAGCTGTGTCGAGGCGTAGACTCGTTACTGAGCGAGTGTAGTCTTGTAATTTTGTGAAAGGATTGAGCGAAGGCAGCGATAGGTGACTGCGTGACTATCCAGTGAGTTCAGTATGCTTGTGAGAGGAAATACTGTGTTGGATGAATCACTAGGTGGCCCTGTCCGACATGATTAGTTGTTATGGAACTATTAGGGTTTCGTGTGATTGTCAAGCGGTGTTGTGAATGCAAAACCTCAGTCCATCCTGAGGGGAGTGAGCAGCATTATAAGACTGAATACGGGATTCTCAATATGATTCGTAGCGTGGGTTTTCTACTTTCATCGGCGTCTATTGTGGAGGCATAACATTGAGATGGGAGGAGAGTGTCGTATCTCACAATGGATATAGTTTGGAAAAATGGAGCTTCCTGAGAAAGCGGGCATAGTTCTTCTAACGTGAGTATATGGTGTATGCGTGAAGTGAGGATCCGCAAAGTTTCACTATAAGAATTGTTCACCTGTGAGACAACTCGCGTAAGATAAAAAGGTGCTATGCGAATAGTTGCACGATCATGTGGTGATAGGCATGATAGGTTGGTACGGACGAATAGTTTCAAATAGTGATAGTGCGAGAGCTGGAGAACTGACAAATAGGAAAGCCTGAGGTCGTAGAGGGATTAATCATGACGCTCGTACAGTAGTTACGGGGTATGCCATGGATATTATGCTTCAGTACTCAGCTCAGGTCGTGTACCAACGATCAATTTGGTGAGCTAGAACATGTGTATTGAAGGTGCTTCGATCTACAGATGAATTTCGTAGGTGGGGTGATTGCGGATGGAGCGAGGCATGAGATCATGTAGTGTGTTCTAGAATTACTCTTTCTGTCTTATAGGCGTTCAGTCAATGGCGTACATGAATGGGAGCGCGGTTAGCAACTACAAGACTTACTCTCCTGATACAGATAGAACGTATTTCACGGCTGCCTGTATTTGCGTTTTATGATTTCACGTGGTATATGTGATGAGAAATTGTCGATGCCATTCTTAAGGCTGTCCGGAGTACCCTGAGGTTGCAGCTCAACCATGTGGGGTGATAGGGCAATTTTGGATAAAAGGATGAAGGCTGCAATAGAGTTGTGGCACCTCGGATGAAATACTAGCTACCAAAGGAGGACTAGAGAGAGGTTTGCTGATGTACTGATTCATCTAGTGTTTAATTATATTCCAGTAGTGGGTCTCCCAACTCTTAAGCTGTTGAGATGTTTGTGAGGAATGCAAGCTAGTGTAAGGAGATAACCATAAAGACTCCTCTTCCAATGTTCAAGGTGTCAATCGTTATCAAGTTAGATGGACCGTGAGCTCTAGAATAGCATAAGGTTGTATTGGGACTCGGGGATTTACGGCACCACTGCTGTTCAGATGTGTCGGTAGCTAGTATGATTGCCTTGAGGAGAGAATCAGAATCGATGCAGAAATAAGCGAACTTTGAGTGGTCAATCGTAGACATCCATGGGTGACAGGGACCGCGATAACTCTGATATTTACGGGTGAATAGAGTTGTAGTAGTCTCGGGGGAGGTGGGAAGTTGTTGATATGAGGCAACAAGGCTATTATTGGGTTCTTCGGCTAGATATGCAGCAGGAATGTACCACATCGTTGGTGACATGCGTGGGCGTGGGATGTTTAATTGGGGGGACGGGAAAGTCGTTGGGTGAACAAAGCATTCCTGCTGATATTGCACGGTTTCTGTACACCATGTTGAGTTGGTAGAGTTGCGTCGTGAGAGGACTTAGGGTAGCGCGTGACAGTGAGTATTCTGGGCTAAGTAGGTAGACCGGCATGTATTTTTTTTAAATCACAGTAATGGAAAGTTATATGGCATTATACAGGCAAAAGTGTGTAGGTTTCTATGGGGGAAGAAGTTATAGGGATATTGAGAGTGAGAATAAGGTTGAGAGTCATAATAGATTAGCGACGTATGGAGATGATGGATTAGGAAAGACAGGATGGGATCTAATTACATTAGGGGCAGTGGGACTAGTTCGCTGAGCAGAAGTAACTAAGGTCATGGAAATGTTGAAGGTGAGAGAAGATATAGGTTCGTGGGATCAGTGTAGTTATGAGAATTGGCGTGAGTAGAGCTAGAGGAAGTGATTAGATAAAGTAACCTGCAGGCGTATAACTATTAGATATAAAGTGAAATATTAATTGATTATTAGTTTATGCTGAGTTAAGTTATGTACTTGGGTAAGTCACGATAGGGAAGGAGGTGCGTAATGAATCGAGGGAGTATGATGCACGTTGAGCTTCACGAGGCGAGCATGTGGGATATTGTATCTGTGTTCAGTAGCCTGACTGAGGATGTAGTGCTGATACTGGAGTGTATGTTTCGTTGCGACCGACCGAGTGTGGCTTGTGTGGTAAGTTTCAATCTCAACGCAAGGCAAGACTAGTCGCATTTCGAGCGGAGAGTCGAGGGTGAAAACGAAGTGGGTGCTTTTAGAGTCGCGAGGAGATATATGGGTGAAAGAGCGCATTTGTTACGGTCAGTAAGAGTTGCGGCAGACACACATAGGGTGTCTACAAGAGTGTGGGTCGATCTGTCGGTACATCTAGGATGTGTTTGATGGAATGGTGGGTCAGGTCATTTCGAGCGTCTAGTATGATAGCAGTTGGCCTATCATTGTTGTTTAGTGTGGTCTCGTGCGATGTTTAGATCGAATTTGATCATTCAGCCGTGGGGCGACGCACAGGGGCAGGTGAGGGACCGCTGTGACATTGAGGCGGGGGGATTGGTGAAGGGCCAATAGTGCAGGGGGCCCGGTCGCGGTGTCGCCAGGGAAGCTCTAGGGGGGTGGGATGGTGGGTTGGGTGGTGTTGGTCGGGTCGTGTGACGGGAGTGGGCAGCTAAGTTAATGGGTGACAGGATGGTAGGCCTGGGCTTTCTGGTCTTTTCTGACAGGTGATGGTGCAGGTACGTGCTCCGACTAGGGCGTACGTGAGTTTCTTTTTTTCCGAGTGCTTGTAGGGGGCTGGGTCCTGTACGTCGGGGCACTGGTTGGGGAAGAAAGGTAGGAGATTAGATAGGGAGAAGAAGAGAGAATAGAGATAATGAGATAATATGATGAATATGGCAATAAAAGTAGAGTAATAATAATAAGTGAAGTAGAATAATAATGAAGTCATAATATAGAAATGAATAGGATAATGAAGTAGATAATAATCATAATGGGAGGGTAATAATTAATAAGGTAAGAATAATGGGAGACTCTTGCGGTAACCAATGTCGGTTGAGGGGGACACGTGCTTGGGCTTAGTGGCGTTTCACGGTGATCTAGTCCTGTGAGGGCTCTAAGGCAAGTCGTGGTATAGGATTTTAATTTTTATGATGTCTCGTGCTCCCTGTCATTACGCGGTGGCTCTGGATTAAGAGAGGTAAATATATATAGGTACCGGAGTGGAGGAAGGGTAAAATCTGGTTAACTGAGGGGGAAGTCTGCAAGGAGAGTGTTCACTGAAACTTAAGTGGTCGGGCGTTACACTCCATGGAATTCTAAAGTACTATCAAAAATGTTCTTTGTACTAACAATCAATGCCAAGATTCCACCTTACTTTGCCAATTAGACCTACCCAGAAATTGAAACGATAATCCATACAAGCTGTAAGATTTAAGAAGTTTTAGCCGATAAGATTAATAGCATAAGCAAAGAGGTATATAAATATGAAGCTCGCCAAAACAGAAAACACAGCCGTGGCGATTGAGAGGACGATGTGTCCAAGTGTTGCCTGTAGATTGAAATATTGTATTTGGTGTTGCGAAAAGGTGATGTCCAGATGGGTGGATTAGTCCGACAAGTTGTTCTATTTTCGTTATTACAACAGGAGGAGTATTACTGGAAGCTGGTTGGGCCTGTTGGATGTGCAGAGTTATATATAGTGAGTGAGTGATAGTTAGTGAGTTAGTATAATAAGGGTGAGTGAGGTGTTATAATATAGTATTATGGAGTAGGAGGGTATGTATGTATGTATGAATATGATATGAGTTATGTATTTAGTAGTATATGATGATCTATATATATGGGTGGGGGGATTGAAGATATATATATATAAGTATATATTGATATATAGTATATATGATATATGAGGTGATGATATAGTAGTAGTAGTATGTATAGGGTATAGTGATATAGTATATATGATATAGTGTGTATATAGTATATATGATAGGATATGAATATATAGTATAGTATTTATAAGTATATAAATGATTTTATTATTATATTATATATATATATATTGGATATAAATAATCAATTCTTCTCCCTTTTCAGTCCGATAATGATTTTATCAGATTTATATAAAAAGATTACAGTTATCAAAAGATTAATAGATCAATAAGTCAAGTTTTGAGAATTAATTTATCAATTTTATAAACTTTATAGTATTATAAAAAGTTTCTATAGTATTTTGAATAATATTGAGAAGTTATTTAAAGAGCAAAGAAATAAACAACAAAAGAAGATAAAAGGACAAAGACATAAATAATAAGGAATAAATAATAAGGAATCATAAAAGAAGAAATGAAGAAATAGAGAAGACATATAAAAGAAATAAAATACGAACCTACAACCAACAAAAAGAAGAAGCAGCTACATAAAGAAAAACGGTAAGAATAATCTCTTTATAAATTATTATACTATAGAAAACAACTACAATGACAGAAATAGAAGGAAAAACTAAAGCTCCAAGATTCTCTGAGATGAAAGAAGAGAATTTTGATCAATATTTCAGGAAGGCACAATTATGGATTAAAAGGAATGAGAAAGTAAAATACCCAGCAGCAGAATTAATGATGAGATTGGAGGGAAATGCTTTTTAGACAGTGAAGAATATATCTATGGAAGATTTAATGAGTGATAAAGGGGAAAAGCTATTTTTTGACCTACTAAAAAGAAAATACCAGAAAAGGACTGAGAACATACAGTTTATCAAAATAAAGGAATTTAGAGATATCAAACAAATGAAGAATGAAAGTGT
>JABUQX010113421.1:2500-7500 GCA_015478945.1 Trachelipus rathkii
GCCATTATTTTTTTTATCCCTTTGATGGCCATAAATTTGTATTCATACTTTTGTCTATTAAAACGTGTCCCAGGGACTGTCAAAAGCCTGTTAATGTCTGTTGCTAACTTGGAGGGTGGCGGAAAGGAGGGGGGGGGGGTTTGGTTAAAAAACTAGTAAGGAGTTTTGCTAAACCTGTTAGAGGAGTGGTGTAGGGAAGTGTCTTTAGTCTAATCCATATATTGTGGTTAATGAGAATGGAGGGAAAATATTTTATTTCATGATTATTTTTTTCTAATCTGGTTGGTATGATCATGGTCTATGCAGAACAGGTTGTTAGATGTTTTGTTTGGGGTTTTAGAAAATAGGATTTTATGTGAGCTTTTAGTGGTAGAAGTATTAGTATAGACCGGCATGCTTAAATATTTGAGATAGAGTTTCTCTATAGCTTTGATACATAAGGGTTTATGTATGAAAGTTGGATATTTGGGTGAGCCTACTGCTAGTGAGTTTTTTAAGTTTTTGATAGTGTTGTGTACTTCTAGGGAAGTGGAGTGAATGGGTAGGGTCTTCTTGATGTTTTAATTGTTTGTCTATTGTTAGAGATTGTGGGTTCTGCTGATTTTTTGAATAGTTTTGACATAAAATAATGATTGCATTGGATATTTGGGGCTGGGGATTTATTGTTTTGCTTACATATAGATTTGCGAGTTAGGGGGGGGGGTTAAGTATGTAATGTTTGGAATTTTTGTATTGTGTGTAATTTTTTTGTGTGGTCTTATGATTTAGTGTTTAGGTGTATTGTTGCCAATTCTTATTTCGATTTGAGCAATTAAGGTACTTATCCTAATTGCTGAGATCTGTAATTTTGGTTTAGTTGGTTTGATTTGAGGTTCGGGTGCTATTTTGTCTGAGAGGGAGTTTCCTTTGTTTTATTAGGATGTCTATTTCAGATGAGAAATTGGGGTTCAATTGTTTGTGGTAACCATGAGGGATGAAATTTTTCATGCTTTTAAGAGAGTGAAGAAAAGTCGGCTATTTAAAAGGATTCTAGGTACATTTCTATGGTGTCAGTGTAAGCTTGCCAATTTGGTTTCTTGTAGTTTATACAGTTTTTTTTGAAAGATTTGTGAATAGGGTATTATTTATGTTGAATTGTGATGTTATTTAGGAGAGAGCAGTAAAAGTTTTGCCAATGTTTAGGGGAACAAAAAGTAAATATCAGGAATGGAAGTCCTGTTATGTTTGTAGAGGTATTCTGTGGGGTTTGGTTCTGATATTGAGATGCTAAGCGAGTTGTAAATGTTTAGTAATAAGTAGTGCTGCTTGAGCGGATATGTGGGTATTAAGCCATGCAGAGTGATGAGCATTGAAGTCCTCTGCTAGTATCAAGTTATTATATTGTGTTAAGGGGACGTTGAGCGTAGGGGTTCCTAACTTTTGAGGGTAGTAATCATCAATTCTATGAATTTTAGGTTTTAACACTTTCTAGTGTAGAATTTAATGCTCTTTCGAATGGTCTGGTTATTTTCAACAATAAAAAAAATATTTTTTTAACAATATAAGGGGGATATGGGGGGGGGGGGGGTATTCAATTTTGATATGTCATAAATGAAAAATCACGATAACCTTTTTATTATTCATGCCGATCAGCACGAAACTTTTCGGAGTAAGTATAGTTGGGGAAGATACATAATGTTTTGTTTAAATAAATTTTTTGTAAGGATATACTATTTGCCTCTGTGCATGGGAAAATTTCTAAATTTTCACAAGTTTCCATCCATATGCAGCGGCAAATCTTGAGTTTACAAAAACATTTATCTAAAGTAACAAAAAATGGTAAATCTTGGCCTAGTAGTATAAGATCTGAAAGTTTCGTATTTTTTTTTTTTTTGGATTTGAACATAAAATAAAAAATTTATCATAAAATATTTTTAGTAGCAAAAAAAAAATAATTTTTTTTTAAAAATAAATAGAACAGGTGGCGTGTAACTTTAATATTTACTCGATTGCAATAAAATTTTCACAGCTTGTGTACCTCTACAAGATATATATATTTTATTTAGATTAATATTTGGTATGCCCAACAGTTTTGCCGCTGATCACTAGAAAACTTTTGAAAACTTTGAAATGTTTCCCATGACAGCGTAAAACCATTGGACATTACAAAAAAATTTATATAAATAAAAATTGTATACTCTCCCCAATTATATATGCTCTGTGCAAATTTCAAACTGATCGTATATAATAATAATTAAGTTTTCATGGTTTTTTATTTTTGAGTTGCCAAAAAAATTTTTTTTTAATGATTGGTATTATGCAACATTTTTATTATTCAGCAGTCTGATAAAAATGAAATTTTTATGGTCTTTATAACTCGACGATATACACATCTTTTATTTAGATAAATTTTCTGTACGCCCAATGGTTTTGCTGCTACTTGGGGGAAAACTTTTTAAAATTTATTAGTTTTCCCATTAACAGCGGCAAAACGTTTGGTATACGAAAAAAATTATCTGAAGACAATATGTGTGTTCTTTCTAATTAATGCATGCTTCTGAAGAATTTCGTATAATCGATATATAATACAAAGTTATTACGATTTTTTTTTTTATTGAAAAAAAAAAAAAAAAAAAAAAAAGAAAAATTCAAATAATTGATGGCATATAACTTTTTTACTATTCATCTTATTAGAAATTAAAATTTTTTACAATTTGTAAAAAATTGGCAAAGATAATCATTTATCATTAAAGAACAATTTTGTTGTATACCCAACTCGGTTTTGCCACTTCTCACAGTTCAAACTTCTTGACTATTTTACTAAAAAAAATTTTTTTTTTACATGAAAGTTTGTCTCAGTCATATAACAAAAAAATCCAACGCCTTTTTATACTTTCCACAAAGACTCCTCCATCTGTTCCTTTCAACTACTCAATAGTGCACCATTCGTGAAAATATAAAAACCTTTGGTATATTTCTGATAACTTTTAATTTTATGGAGAAAAAAAAGTTGAGATTAAATCAAAAAATAAAAAAATAAAAAAAAAATCTTCTATATATTTCCGCTATTTGTTAAGTTTTTCATAAAATATATGCGTATGGCAAGTATTTCAGTGAAATCCGCTTGAAAAAATCTTTTGTAGTTCAGCAGAAATTCACTGTTAAAAATTGCTGATAAAAATGCTGATTCATGATATTTGGGAAAAAATTACAGAAATTCTAAACGCCTTTTTGCATATGTTAGTTAAACAAATTTTGTACAAAGAATCTTTCCTCTTCAGAAAGGGGGGTTCGGGGGGGTGTATAAATCTTAACCAAAAAAATATACATTATGTTGCTACGCGCCAACGTCCCCTTAAAGGAAGATAGGTCTGGGTTATAGTTCCGTAGACAGTGTTGAGATAGTGGATGGGAGAATATAAAAATTGGTTAAGCTATATTTTTTTTATTTACAGTATTTTTGTTGATTGATAAGTGGATACATGGTTGTTGGTTTATGAGTTGTATGTGATTTGAGGCGTTTTAAAATTGAATATTTTTATGTATGAGTGTAATAAGGCTATGTTTGGGTGTAGTTATAATTCGAAAAGGTGGTGTGATAACTTTAAACACCTGTAGAACATGTGAAACGCATATTGAATTGAATTAGTGTGTGGTGAAGTTCTTTGTCTATTTTTAATACCATTAATATTTAATTGCACATTGATTGATTTACAGGGGTGAGGGATTTGGGTTTGTGTGTGTGTGTTATCACATAAGTGGCAGGAACCTGTTGGTGAATAAGAATTGAGGGTTGGAAGGTTGGTACATTTTAGTCTATTTAGATGAAACCAAAGTTGGCAAGCTGCATACTGGTTTTTGTCCTCTACCACAACCTCTATTACATTTGGGACCTGGATCAGACTGTACATCACTGGCTAACAAAAGAAGTTGGAGTGTGTATGCCTGGGTTACGTACTCCAATATCAAAAAGTTGGAAAAAGATAAACAGACTTATCTCTGGGCTTCAGCCTATTCTGGGGCGTTGTAACCAAAGATCGCGCTTCCCTCAAATAAGGAGGGGTTTATGCCTTTGAAATTCGTTCACGATGCTCCAACTCAACTTCAATGAAGTTCGCGTCCGGAAAAAGTGGGTAAATTTGCGGTTGGGCCACTGGCAGATGACACACAAACACACGCACACAGAACATTATAAATATATATATTACTCACCTTACAATATTCTTTGCAGTGGCTGCAACCAATTCATAACTACCCAAACACATCAGGCCGTTGGAATTTGTCTGCCCGGCCACCTTGACTATCCATATGGCAATAATAATCTGCTGGGACTTCATTAATTTGTTTACATAAAAGGCACTGAAATCTATTATTATATATATATATATATATATATTATATATATATATATATATATACATAATATATATATATATATATATATATATATAATATATATATAATATATATATAGTATATATATATATATATATAATTATATATAACTCCTTTCCCTGGATTTAGAGGAGGTGCGTAGCTACACTACCAGAAGCAATAGTAGAAGAATATGACGCAAGTCGAAAAGAAAGCCCCCCTTACCGTCCCCTCCATACCCTTAAGTGTGAACTCATCGCAGTCAGAAAAATCCACACTAGGATTTCACAAGATTGCAACGGACCCTACTTTGATATTATATATATAATATATATATATATATATATATATATATATATATATATATATATATATATATATATATATATATATATATATATATATATATATATATAATATATAGTATATATATATATATATAATATATATAATACTCCTTTCCCCAGAGTTGAAAAGTGAGATGTGAAACTTACACTGGAAACAAACAGTATAGTAGTAGTAGTAGAAGAGCATGCCCTACCCTGAAAGGAAAGCTCCATACCCTTAAGTCAGCTAGTCGCAGTAAAATAAAATCCACTCTAGGGCTTTACAAGATAAACCCTCACTGTGGTCTCTCGTTGATGTAG
>JABUQX010113421.1:12500-22500 GCA_015478945.1 Trachelipus rathkii
AGGAGGTTGCACCAAAGATTTGGGAGTGTCAATACCAGATGTTTTAGATGGTTCAAAAGAATTCTGTGAATGAACATTTGAGCTTGAGATACCATGAAATGAATCGCTGACATTAGGAGCAGATGACTGGGGTAAAGCTGAGCTAGCATAACCTGTATAGTTGTAAACTGTGTTACTTTGCTGATGGGGATCCACAGATCCTTGGAAATTTGATGCAGAAACTGGTCTTTGCTGAACTGAATTGATATCTGAAGTAGAATCAGAGCCATGACTTGGATCCTGACTAAAAGAACTTCTTCTTTCACCTAAAGATAAATTACTGGAATTTTTGTGAAGTTTCTAATGGATTTATGATAGTTACGTTGCATGGAATTTGAGGTGGAAAAGATAGGGAGATGAAGAATAAGTTTCACAGGGGTCCAACAGCTTCATTGCTAAATTTTGGGCACCCCAAAGTTCTGAGGAGGAATTTAATGACGGACTGGACATCAGCTATACCATTGCTCAACTGAAAGTAAACAAAATCAACTCAGTCAAACCACCATATTTAGGGTAATTGCAGTGGTTAAGGTAGAAAATAAAATAAGGAAAATTATGATTCTCTTGTACAAAATCTATATAAATATAATTTACATTAATATTTAAAAGTAAGTTATGAAAATTCATGTTTTTAAGTAAAATATAATTTGAAGAACATGCTTTCCTAAAATTTATAAATTCAATGTTTATTTTGTGCATTTGTACTTTAGAATGGACAAAATGAAGTAGATTGGTAGAATAAAATAAATTACAGCATGAATCAATAAATTACAAACTGAACACAATAAAATCCTTTCGCTTTATTAAACCAAACAATATTAATGTATTAACTGCAGACTATTTTATACATTTTGCATAAAAACTGGTTATTTGTTTTATCAATAAATTATATATTTTGAAAAATTAGAAACAAAAGGCAAATATCAGAAAAAATTGACTTTGAACAAAATATGGTAAACTTTGACAGTGCTTTGAATTTAGTTTAAAAGTTGACAGGAGCTACAATTAATTAGCACATAAACAATTATAGGGCTTGCTCATTGCTCGTTTTCCACGCCTAACTATTGTTGGACTAATGAGATTAAAAAAAGAAAAGATAAAAAAGTCAATAATGCAGAGCATGTTTTGAACCCTTAATATAATTATTTAAACCAAAAACATAAGATTTAAACATTATGCATTCAGTCTTCACTTAACTACACGTTTTTCATTAAAACAAAATTTGGTCCATATTAACAAACTCAGCTGAAACTTTGGGGGATAGAAAATGGCTAAAATGTTATTTATACTTTTTAAATCATGTAAATCAGACAATTCAATATTAAAAGCTTGTCTAAAAATACAAGACACTGAAAACTTTTTGCTATTCATCCATGTGCTCGTGGGATTTGTACACATATTATAAGCATTGCTTTCTTAATCCTCCCTTCAATTCCCACAAGTACGGGGTAGGGTTTCTAACATGCACGGAAATTGCATAGTTAAGAAGAGCATGACTAAGTTGAAGGGAAAGTTTTCCCTTACCTTCCCCTAATATCCTTAAGTGAGACTTGTTGCAGTAAAAAAAAAATCCCTGTAGAGCTTCACAAGACTACGATTTACCCTCACTGTGGGTCTCATCACTGTAGGGTTCACCCCTTGGGCCTGGACCACAACCACACCTACTCACAAAACCCCGTCATTCACTCCTATTATGCACAATTCCTCACACCTCTGCCAGACCCACTTCCTTTCCTTCAGACATTTCTTTACTGATTCAATCCACTTTTTCTTCAGTCTCCCATCACACACACACCACTATACATCCGCTTAACCAACTGACTATCATCCATCTTTTTCACATGACAGCCATTTTAATACTCGCGTTTATTTTCATTTACACCTTACATCACACCACACAACTCCCATTGCATATTTTAAAAATCATCTTACTTTTCAAATACCAAAATTGTCTTCTTTATAAAAGACATAAATGATCAGGAAATTCCAACAGATTTTATAAAGTTGTAAATAAGGATTTAGCTTATTTTAATTTATTTGCTGAAACCCACTCCTTTCTGTACTACTAGCGTAACTATCCACTTCAGTACATCAGTTTGTCTCTAGAAGTCTTTATTATTTAATGGGAAGTACTCCAAGGTGTTAAAAAAAGAAACAAATTATCCTCCTTTATAATGAAATATACTGCCTCTCAAATTGGTGAACAAGTTAAATTCCAAAAGCTACTGATAAAAACACTTAAATGTAATCAATATTGAAGGAGTTTGAAAGACTTAAAAAACTGAAGAAACACTTGTTCTGATGATAAACTATTCCAAACTAAAAGTACTAAAAGACTAATTCAAACTTAAAATACTTTGCTAATAGAGAAAAATTTATTACAGGATATCTGAACAGTATGACATGTCTCTCATGACTCACACGTCATAATCAAAATGTGCCTTATATAACCAATATATAATTTTTCAACACTAACAGAGTTGGTTGCACTGTATGATGAAGTATATGAGTCACAAACATTGGGTGGTTTCACTCCTTGAAAAATGGATTAAAGAAATTTTCATTAAATCAACTTTCACTCTCTCTCTCTATCACTTCCTGCCCTTCTATCTTTGGACTCTCGCTATTACAATGAACACAGCTCTTCTAAACTCTCCAGTTACATACATGCTCAATTGAGAAGGAATTGTATGACGATCTTTCAAAATAGTCATCGTTCTATGTTCAACTCTGATGTCAAACTTAAAGTTCTGCAGTTCTGCTATTGTCAATCTTACACGTCCTTCAGTGACAAAGTCTGGAGCACACACCTTTTTTCTATTTTCCAAACTTCCATTGACTTGAATGAACACTTTCAATCAGCGTGTTTCGAGACATAACAGCCTTTAATTTGGCCCTGGACTTAACTTGTTTATTACCCCAACTCTGGTGGGATTCAGTAGGCATCTAGGCTTTACCCACCAAAGAATAAATATATATATATATATATATATATATATATATATATATATATATATATATATATATATATATATATATATATATATATATAAATATATATATACATATATATATATATATATATATATATATATATATATATATATATATATATGTGTGTGTGTGTGTGTGTGGTGTGCATTAAATGAAGATCCAAATACAGATTAAAATATGTAATAAACTCCTTACTCTTGCTAGAAAGTTTGAATTTATGTAACTGAATGAAAAAATAATTTTCAGATGATTAAAGCAGAGAAAACTGATCAAATTTTCATAATGCACTTTGTTGAAAAGAAATGTATAAGAGTAACCAGATATACATAATCAGCTCAGCAAAAAATTACAAACACCAAATCATAAGCATATTTAACAAACCCTCAAGTTATGTCATTCACTTTCCAATTTCCCTCCACAAAATATGGCTTAAAATATATATATATATATATATATATATATATATATATATATATATATATATATATATATATATATATATACTATATATATATATATATATATATATATATATATATATATATATATATATATATATATATATATATATATATATATATATATATATATATATATATATCAGGGCTTGTAGCGAGTTTATCAAAAAAAGTGAAAAAAGTGAATAAAATTTTGAAAAAAGTGAAAAAATGACTGAAATGCTGAAAAAAAAGTGAAAAAAAAATGACTGAAATGTTGACAAAATTAAAAAGTGAAAAAAGGTGAAAAGAATTTACAATTTCCATTACTAAAATTCAATGTGACCTAACTTATTTACTATAACAACATGCTATTTACTTAATATTTTGAGATGCTAAGAACTATGAAGTAGGTTTTAAATATAAATAACTGAAGATGAAAGTATATAATAATGAAATGTTAGTTTTAGAGTCATAATGTAAAGAAAATGGAATAATACTATACTTGAAAATACACTTACTGTATTTGGTTACAGAAGAAACAAGCTAATAATTATAAAAATTAAGGGTAATTAAATTTTTTGAAAAGTCTGAAGTAGACTTGTTTTTCGTTTTCAACAGCAACCTGTAAATTTTCCACACTACGTCTTTTCAGTCTCTTTCTGAACATTGGTGACACTTTCCCAAGCTTGCTTTACTAAAATCTTTTTTCTTTAAGCTCTCTTCAATCTTTCATTAGCTTCCAATAACAGTTTGCCTGCACTTCCACTTTGCTCTGCCTCTTCTTTTCGTAGCTTCTTCAGCATTTGTTCATCATCAAATTTTTTTTTTCTTTTTTGGTCAAGTTTTTTGTTTTCCTCTTCAGCAATTTTTTTGTCTTGTTCAGCCTTTGCAGCTTCATCTTCAAGTCTCCTTTTCTCTTTCTCTATAAAAGTAAGCAATGTATTGTTTATATACTAAACGTCCCATGGAAAGGAGCTCTCTGGAGTTAGAGAAATAAAGGTAGGTTTGTTATCATACACATTTTACAGAGCACTTTTAGCAGTGATTAAAGCATTTAAGTTCTCTCTGACATAGATCACCTGGTACTTGTAAGAGTTCTGCCTGATGTGGAAAATACTCTTTCCACATCTGCATTACCATGTGACAGCGACAGTGAAGCTTTTACTACTCTTTCAACTGTTGGAAATCTTGAAGTGTTTACTGATGGATCGGTTTTATTAAAAAACTGAGCCCAATACAGATCTATAGATTTTTTTTCAGACTCTGGTTCAGCTTTTTCCAATTGTATTAGTTTCCACTCATCTAAGAGTATGTCTGTATGGATTTTCCATGGCATGACCCTAGCAATCTCAACTATATTTTGGCAGCTTTCTTTGGACAATCTCTCATTAGGGGATAGACATGTAAATTTTTTCAACAGAGAGCTCGACACAGATGATTTGTTCACAAACATTTTCCAAGTTTCTAAATACCTCATCAGAAAACTGGATTTCTTTCAATGGCAGTAAATGTTCAGTATTAAAAAAAGCAGCATCAATTTTTTTTAAATCAAGATCTTTGAGAATTTCTGACTTGCAAATCCTTCCCAACAGTTTCATGACCAATGACGACAAAACAGAATGCAAGAGATGAATTAATGGTTCTTCTTTTTGGAAGAAGCCTGTGACACTCGTAAAGATATGTGCGCTAGATATAACAAAGTTAAGCTCTGCTTTCATGGTAGGTTTTTTAACAACCTCACAATTTTCTGATATCCAGGTCTTTTCATCAGGTTGGGCCAATGCTTAGTTACATATGTAAGAAAATACTTTTTCACAGCTTCCCATTGTTACAAAAAATTTAAAATTTCAAAAAACTTTATTCAATTATTATTTAAAATTATTTTAAACAACCTGAAAATTAAAAATTTAAACAAATTATTTACCTATGTTTTCCAGTTCTTGAGTTCAATAAACTGTTTTGTAGTTAAACCACATTTTTAATTCAGTCACAGGTAAAACAGAAGAAAAAGATATCTCCAAGTAACCTACTTGCCCCAAAAAAGTGAAGAAAAGTCGTAAAAAAGTGAAAAAAAATGACTAAGCTAAAAAAAGTGTAAAAAAAGTGAAAAAAGTGTACCGCTACAAGCCCTGATATATATATATATATATATATATATATATATATATATATATATATATATATATATATATATATATATATATATATATATATATATATATATATATATATATATATATATATATATATATATATATATATATATATATATATATATATATATACATATATATATATATATATATATATATATATGGAGGTTTTAAAATAGTAAAAATTGGCTATACTAAACGGTTAAAACATTAAATTAATAAAAATTTAGGTATATCTTACTTGAGGGTTATTTGAATTTAATGATAAATTGGACATATTAGATATCATATCAATAGGAGGTTTCATAGAACTTGGAGTACCCATTCCAGTAGATGGCATATTTGGCGGTGGAAGGTTTCCTCCAGTGAAAGGTGGTCTGTAGCCAGCTATAATAATAATAATAATAATAATAATAATAATAATAATAATAATAATAATAATATTTAGTAAATATATCAAGAAAGAACTAAAATAAGATATAATAGTGATAAAGGTTTCATAATAGATTATAATTAATGACCATGATAATTTGTTTTCAAATATTGCCAATCCTGATATATATATATATATATATATATATATATATATATATATATAAAATATATATATATATATATATATATATATATATATATATATATATATATATATATATATATATATTTCTTTATATATATCTATATAAATATATTTATATATCTTTAAAAAATATATATATATATATATATATATATATATATATATATATATATACGATATATATATATATATATATATATATATATATATATATATATATATATATATATATATATATATATATTTTAAATAAAAAAAAAACCACTTTGGCATTTCTCGTAAATAACTCCTAATCAACACAAGTTTTTCAACATCTGAAATATAGGTTAAGTGTGTCCAGGTCTAAGGTATAAAACCCTTAAAGGAAATTTGATTTGAGCAATTAGTTTAAAAAAAAAATATAAAATTTTTTTTTAAAAAACACGCAGAGAACACAAAAAAACACCAGTGGCACACAAAAAAACACCACCCTTAAAAAGACCATTTTCAGTTATTCTAAAAATCAGAGCATATGCATAATAAATACTATTAACATGTTTAGGGCTGCTTTATAGTTAAATACTTCCATAGGGTAAAATGGTACACAAAAAAACACCATTCTCTATTTGGCCATATATATATATATATATATATATATATATATATATATATATATATATATATATATATATATATATATATATATATATATATATATATATATATATATACTATATATATATATATATATATATATATATATATATATATATATATATATATATATATATATATATATATATATATATATATATATATATATATATATATATATATATATATATATATATATATATATATATATATATGAGTAATTCCATACCAGTTCAACCAAGCATTTTCATGACCCTCTCAGATTTTCCTGAAATTTTGTATATTTGTAAAGCTCAATGAGAGAAGTTCAATGGTATTTGTCTCAATGCTGTAGGTCATTCGGTTGCAGAGTTATGACCTCCTAAAGTTAGGTCAAAATGTGCATTTTTGCTAAACCAGTTAAAGGTCAACATTCAATATCTCCGGAACTATAGCACCTACAGAGTTGCTTCTTGCACAGTTTTGAAGCTCTTAAGTTGGGCAACAATATTTACTCTATGCATATTTACTCTAGGAGGTCAAAAAAAAATTTGACCTTTCATTGACCTTTGACCTTGAAAAGGTCAAATAAAGTATCAACCAATTTTTTTGTAACTTGACTGTATCATTGGTATATATGTATACTTCATTATAGATAAAAATTTATTTTGGGTATTTATGTAGTTTAAGAGTTATAGCCATTTATTTGACCAAAGAAAAGGAGAAAATATGAATTAAGGGAAATTTTAGAGACTGCATAATTTGTTTGTGTTTTATTTGTCTGATATATATATATATATATATATATATATAGACAGTACAAAAATAATTTGTATATATATATATATATATATATATATATATATATAATATATATATATATATATATATATATATATATATATATATAATAATAATAATAATAATATATATATATACCAGTATATATAATATATATATATAATATAATATAATATATGTAATAATATATATATATACCGTATATAATAATAATAATAATATATATAATAATAATAATATATATATATATAATAATAATATATATATATATATAATAATATATATACCGATAATAATATATATATAATATACAAATAATAATAATAATAATAATAATATATAATAATATATATATATATATATATATAATAATAATAATAATATAATAATAATAATAATAATAATATATAATATATATATATATATATATATATTTTTTCATATACTATATATATATATTTACCTCTTTGTATATACCTGTTTTCTATCTCTTATAATTACACTTTTACTAGTATTCAAAAAATAAATTACAAATAAATAACAATGTGCAGAAGATCATAAAGATCTTATTTTTGACTGTGTACCAACATATTGATAGAAGTCATTCATATTTACCTGAAAGAAGAACTCAGAGCTCAGTCATTTTGTAACTTTACTGCATTAAGACCAAACCTGGTAAGAACTCGCTAAGTAATTAAAAGAAACTCATTGTATAAAGTTATTTTCAAATTAAATTCATTGCTAACTATTTTTGTAGTTGTGCCTAGTAATATGACTCAATTACATGAAGCCTATTCTTTCCTACAGGATGTTTTGCTGTGACCCATTTAAAAGTCACACTAAAAGAATAAAAAATGAAGCGTAATGTAACAAAGTTATTTCTATGAATCCTGATTTAAATTTAACACAGAAAAAAATTTGTACAAACTGTCGCAAGTTATTAGCAAAGGCCTCATCTTCAAAGTCAGACAATTTAAGTGAAAACATTACATTAGATACATCACCTCGTACACATGATAGTGATCCTGAAATAGTAACAGATTATCAGATTGAAAGTCTCAATGAATCTTTGGCAAAACTAGATGACACCACTGAAAAAATGCAAGGCATCGCACAGCAAATGATACACAAAGAAGCTCGTGAAAGTAAAAGACAAGTTGAAAAGAACATTTGAACTAGGTGGTGGTTCTGGAATGTCATCCGGAAGCGATTCAGAAGTTAATATAGAAATGGAATTTATCCAACATCTAAAAGAAAAGTTTAACAGTGAGGAAACTTGCCGAAGTGAAAAACTTACCATTTTGACTGTCCTTCCAAAATCATGGACTAGACATAAAATCATGAAGAAGACCTTTAACTGCTCACAATACATGGTTCAACAAGCCAAAAATTTAGTAACAGAGAAAGGTGTACTCTCCACACTGAATCCATGGTTAGGGAAACATCTAAATAGGAACACTGCTGCAAAAGTTACAGACTTCTATCATTCTCCAGACGTGAGTAGAGAAATGCCAGGTATGAAAGACTATGTCTCTGTAAAACAAGCTGATGGTTGTCGTGAAAGAAAACAAAAGTTCCTCATGCTTTGTAATCTGAAAGAAGCATTTGAGAACTTCAAAGGGAAATATCCAGAACTAAAGATTGGGTTCTCAAAGTTTGCAGAGCTTCGACCAAAAGAATGTGCATTGCCTGGAGCCAGGGCACACATTCTGTTTGCGTTTGTACTAATTAAAATGTGAAACTTAGCCTGGCAGCAATTGAAATTTTTTTTATACATGACAACAAATTCTGATACTCCTGAGGATAACATAGATACAAATTATGTTTCTCACTATAGGCACTGTCTTGCCCTTCTCCAATGTAACCCACCACAGAAGTGTTATTTTGGTCATTGTGAAGAATGGCCAAGAAAAGAAAAATTTATAGACTTATTGACAACATTATTTGACAAAAAAGGGGTTGATGATGTAGAATTCAGGTAATGGCTTTCAAATAATATAGTATATAATATAATATTATATATATATATATATATATATTATATATATATATATAATATATTAAATATATATATATATAATATTATATATATATATATATATATATTATATACTATTATATTTTATAATATATATATATATATATATATATATATATATATATATATATATACTGATATATTAGATTATTATTATATATATATATATATATATATTATATATACTATATATATATATATCATCGTATATATATATAATACTATATATATACTATATACCTCATATAATATATTTATAGATAATATATATATATATATATATATATATATATATATATATATAATATATAGTATATATATATATATAATATATATATTATAT
>JABUQX010113421.1:27500-36131 GCA_015478945.1 Trachelipus rathkii
ATGTGTGATCTCTAGTATATATACTTACTGCACACGCGGAAAATAGAATCCATAAATCCACGACAACATACTTCTGACCCGACCACATTGGGAAGACACTGATTGCAACCTCCGTGCGATAACGGCGAGTTACTAAGTAGCTTTATGTTTATAACCCCATGATTTTGATTAACAATTTACATGAAGAGATATGTTTACTAGCTACCAATTATATAAAGAAAAAAATAATTGAAAGAAAGAGACCTCAATTAATCAGCCGAAAAATTAAAATAAAAAAATGAATAAAAACGCCATTACTCAAACAATGGACAATAAAAATTACTCCTTAAGAGATAGGTATTCAATTCAATACTCAAAATTCAAAAAATTCACAAGTTGTGATGCATAAACATTTAAGCTTTCAAACTAGTAATCTGGCGAGAGGACTGTTTCCTTTGTTTGGGCGTGTTTTACATTTCCTACCGTACACATATAAAATACGCTCTCTCTTCGATGATTATTGTCATTGAAGGAGCCGGGTGCTGATAATTATTTTGCCTGCAAGCCCACTTGATAATAAATTGATAAACCTTGGAGGTAATTTATTAACTACGAGTGAACTAATCATTTTAGGCCCAGCATCTCATGTTTTCGAGAAACCTTCATATCCCATCTTTCACAGACTGCAAATCTTGAATTATCTTTGCTCCTTTGATTGGACTGTCCTCTCAGTTTTTACGTATAGATAGGTTCCCTCGGTATGTGATCCTTTGAAGTGAAGAAGATTGTCAATGGCAATTTCTGGCCATGAACTTATCAAAAAGTCTAACATATCCAAATCCTTCATCTTCCGAGTAGGTTATATCGCTGAAAATGCGCACCTCATCACTATGCCAGTGCTGGTTGCCAGAGGTTGACAGAATCTGAAAGGCGGGGCTTCCCCCTGCTTCCCTCTCTGTCTCTTTTTTTTTTTTTTTTTTTTTTTTTTTTTTTTTTTTTTTGTCAAGCGAGCAAGCTCCTCGGTTATGCGTATTTTAGGCATGCATTCTTAGAAGTGGTCACCCGTCGAACGTGTGTGCATTCTTGTTGGAGGTTTCAGCTAGCTTAAAGAAATCCCTTACTAGAACCTTTTATTTATTTATTTTTTTGTTCATATTGTCACCGCCGCTCACGGGGCCCCAAGAAACCCTATTCAAGGAATGTGCGGTGGTTGAACGCGCCCTCAAAAAACTCATCTAGCGCAAATTTACGGCAGATGAGCACAGCGCAGGCTTTAAAGTGAAGGGAAATTAAATTGAGTAGGGAACACAGATGATGGGAAGAAGAAATTCCACCAGAACAAAGTGGCAAGGAAAGGGAAAGAAAGCACCGCAGCGAACAAGTTTAGTTACTAACATCAACACAAAAACTCACTGTGCCGACACAGCACCTTATGCACGAGGTAGGGCGTCGTAAAGACAGGTGTTACGCGAGTGGATAGTTCCCTCGAGCACTTGCGTATACCAGTACTAAGAAAGGGATAAGCTTCCAACATCGCGCGGCAAAATATAAAGGGTCAAGGAACTAGAAATAACAGGGACAGCTTTATGAAGTTTTGGGCCTCTGACTCGACCCTATCCAAAAAGCCGGATGAAACCAGAGCCCCCGCCCCCCACAGATAGGAGAAGCGTAGTACAGCCGTTATACAAGGGCGGATTGCCCTAGACCCTTGTATAGGTAAAGTAAAACTGGAGAAGAGGAAAAAAAAAATGAAGTTTTCTCGTTGTTCAAAACATTTTTTTTGTTTATTGTTAGGCCAGGATGTGTTCGTATATTCGTCAAACGGAGATGATCGAGAGAAACCGTCGAAAGAGATAAAAAAGGTTAAGTGTCTTAGAGAGAGGGATTTGTAGAAGTTGGGTTTTTAAAGAATTAAACTTCACAAGCTTGAGACGACCAACCAAGTTATTTCTATCCATCAGCGAGAATAGAAGAATCGGAAAGATAAGACGAGAAGAGGCAATTCTAGAAGTAAAGATGGAGCAGAAGCAGACTTGATATGAGTTGAAGAATGAAGGGTCAAGTCTTCTAGCATATGAGTGGATAGAGTATGGATGTGTCGCACGGTGAGAAGATAAGTGATGAAAAGCAAGGCAGCAATAAGTAGGAGATCAAAACAGAACCCCTGAGAAAACACAATTATTGACAAGAAAAAGGAAGAAGAAGTCGCCCCATTAAAATCACAGCCGATATTGAGCGATTGAAAGAAAGCTAGACATAAGTAAGCAAAGAGAAGAAGGAAACCCAAGGAGGGGAGGCTTTGGAGTACAGTGGACGCGTGCCATTACCCGGGTCAAAATCGCTCTTGGATTTGTCAAGCCGTAATCACCACCACATAGTCCTCCGTAGTTCTACCTAAGGGCGGATACGACCATCAAGCTAGTCTGTTTATTTAAATAGGGAAAGTTATATTCGCCAGTGATCTCGAGCACGAAAGCGTTGACTGGTAATCAGGGAAAGAAGGGAAGAGGATTCTCAGTGATCTAAGAAGTGAGGAGTTAGAAACGCGGTTTCAAAGGAATTTAGAAAGGAGTACAGTGAGAGCGTATAGGGGCGATTAGTTAGAAGGAGTTACAGAGCGAGCATCATCTATTTTTCTCGGAAAAATAGGTTGGACATATGCGGCGCTTTCCAACACTGAGGGGGAAAGTGCTAGTATATAAGTACATAGGAAATAGGTTGAATTGGCCGCAATGCCATAAAGATTTTCTCATTTCTTCTTCCGTCGGTAGATCCACTCCGCCAAGACTCATAAAACAAATACTCGTAAATTAACTCAAAGTTCAATCATTCATAGTGCCCCGAAAAAAAAAAAGTTCAGTAAAGTACTCCCTCCACTACAGCGACACGTACGCTGAATTAATCAATTGCCAATCGCGAAAAATAAGATCAAGGATTTTAGCCTGTTGCGCTCCATATTTCAGATTTTTACTCCCACTTATTGCCAATCTTTTCACCAATCAAGAACTAATATAAGAACCTCGCTTCCGTATTTGTTACTCATACTCACTATGCAGTTGTGTAAAGACCGATCAATGACAATAGAGTAAGCCTATATTTTAGAACTATGTCTTGCATGATTATTATTACTTCTATCTACTGTCATATTGCTTCGAATTTAACTCGGGACTCTACTAACTATTCTCCCGAGTTGCCACGTCATATATTCATATTCAACTGTCTAATTTCTTTATTAAAAACTACATGATAATTTCTTAATCCACATGCTATGTTTATTAATGTTTCAGATTATTATTATTATTATTATTATTATTTAATCATATTTTTATGATTATTGATGTAATGCTATTATTTATTCATATGATTATATTATGTATATATTCATTCAATTGATTTATTTGCATTATCAGTATTATTATTATTATTTCTATATTATTATTATTACTATTATATTTATTATTAGTATTATCTATTACTTATGTTTCAAATTGTCAATTCTATATATTTTTTTTCTTTTCTTTTTTTTCCTAGATAAGGGCTTGTTACTGGGTTACTTTATTTTTATTGCCAATTTTTGAATTATTATTATTGTTTCACCTAAATTTGTTCATATTGTTGCATCATTTATCGCTAGGATGTGGATAAGCCCTGGAATCTGTTAAGCTTTCCGTTTGCGCATAATTATTTAATTATTTTCAGTAGAAGGATTATTTTTCATTTCCTAATAAACAATTAAAAGGCCAATCCATCTCATTCTAGCATACATTTTATTTATGTTTAAAAAACATGAATACACTCATTTTATTAATTTCACCTGCTATTGGAACTATCCACTACCAAGTTACCTATTATATATATATATATATATAATATATATATAATTTATATATATATATATATATATATTGTATAGACATCTTTAGCACTAGTAATGATAGAGGATATATATATAAGATAGAGTTATATATATATATAATATATATTATTATATTTATATACTATATATATATATATATGAGTAAGAATATATATATTATATATATATATATTATAAATATAATATTTTGGAACATATAAATATATATATATATATATATATATATATATATATATATTATACATATATATATATATATATATATAATACTATATATATTATATATATAAATAATATAATATATAAATATATTAATTTATATATTAATATTACCCTGATAATCGGCCAGGTTTTTTGTGACAATTATAGAGAATAAATAAATAATATATATATATTAGCCAAAGATGATATTATATGATTACTACTTATATATAATTTATATAAAATATATTAATATATATGTATAATGTCACCTTTTTCCAGTATTATGTAGTGAGATATATATATATATAGTTTTTTATAATAATAAATATATATAATATATATTATTATTTTTTTATATATAATTATATATAATAAATAAAAATAATATACCCCCTTATATAATATACTATATTACAGTAGTAATATCTTATATAATCCTATGATATATTAGTTATAATAGCGACATATTTATATATAAATGATTGAGTAAGGATAATAATGACGTAAAATATATATTTGATAATAATAATAATTAAAGTTCACTCTAACACTTATGATGATCGAAAAACACAATTATATATAATTCTTAATTTCACAGTAACGTTACAGCGAAAACATCTGAATTAATAATAAACGTATAACAATCAAAATTATAGTTGAAAGTCCATAAATAATAGCTTCCATTGTGTTATGTAAAGCCAATCTTTTTTATCTCTTGAACTGGAGACTAATCATTAGGCTATATAGTATAATATAATATTTATAAATCTTATATTTAACGTATTTACTAGAAATCCATTATTTATGTGATTCTATCCACCTATTATAAGGCTACATTATCTCCGTACTATATACTTATATATAGTATATAGTATACCTAAGATAATATAATATATAGATATATACTTAATAACTCAATACTGAGTAATATAACTACTATATATGTAATAATATATAGCGCATATATTACAACATATAGTAAACGCTATTATAGTTACGATATTATAGGACTATAGCTTATATATATATATATATATATAATTTTTAGCTTATTTATAAATATTTATATTTATAACTATACTTTATATATATATAGCTCTAATAGTAACATAGGACGGCTTACGATATCTTCGAGAGCTTACTCGCAATTAGTAATAAACTTATAAAGATTATATTGTTAATCATCATATCTCGTAGTATGTAACGTCAAGTATACGACTTACCAATGCGAACTCATATAATGCGAGTATTCTTTGCACAGAAGAGTACTATATATCTATATATATATATAATCACTATATAAACTCAATATATACACGATATTATTCACTTATATGTAATATATACTCATATATATATCTAATATACTATATATATATATATATTATATATTTAATTACTATATATATATATTAGTATATATATATATATATATGATATATATATATATTATATATATATATATATATACTGAGTAAATATATAATGATATATAGAATTTGGGCTTATATATCATAATAATAGTGTATATATTATATAAGATATATATATATATATGATATAAATGATTATATATATATAATATATATATAGTATATATATATATAACATGAGAAATAACTCATATATATATATTTCTTATATAAATAAATTTATATCTTTATTTCTGTGTAATATATAGAATATATATATATAAGTTAATATATAGAATATGATATATATAATAGTATAATAAATATTTATATATTATTACTATATATAATAACAACTATAATAAATATATATAACCAATATATATATATATATATAAATATACGAGTTAATATAATTATATATATTATTATATATCTTCTATTTATCTAGCTATATTATATACTGAATATATATATAATATATATATCATATAGGTACTTAATGATATATATATCAGTGAGGTAAACTTAATAAGCTACCTATATATACTACTATATATATATATATTAAAATATATATATATATAATATATAAGATATATATTATAATATATATATTTAATATATATATATATATATATATAATATATATATGTATATATATATAATATAGTATTAATATACATATTTATATACAATATATATAATATATATATATTATAACTCACCAAATATATTACGATACTCACCTATAATATAATTGAGGTATAATATATAATTATTTGTAGAGATAAAAAAATATTATATATATAATAGTTCCTCACCAAGAAGGTTAATATATAATTAATTATATAATTATAATTAACCTATAGTATATATATATCGTTTGACCGTCATCCCATTAAACCAAATTACAGTTTTTACTAATCCTATCAATACATTGTTATATTTTTAAATGGCAATAAAACTATTTACTCATGTGTTGCACAGGCGATGTAAAATTGCGAATGCAAATTTTTTCTATTCTTTGAAGAGTGACATAAGTAAAATCATTTAAGAGCTGCAATACTATAAACTACATGTCTCAAAATGAGCAATGTTTATTACAAAATATAACTTTGACTGAAAATAGTATTTTTTGTTGTTGTTATTTGATTCGATTACTTAAAAAAGCATATCGAGATTTACATACATATTTTCACGTGAGTTTTGTTTTAATAAAAATAGCAGAGTGAAATTAGCACTATTATACATGCACACGTACACGCATATATATAATATTATGATACTACTACCCCCTAATCGGCTAATATTATTGATATTAATATAATATATATATATATAATATATATATAATAATATATATATATAATAATATATTATAACTCACTTTAATATTATATAGCGTTAATACTGTAGATCACTCCTAAATGTGATCACCTATATATATATACTCATCCGTATCCAATAAAATCAATTTTATATTATATTAATGTAGCCTACTACCCATAACCAAATAGAGAGTATAATATTTAGATGAATAGGCTAAAATAGAATATGCAATAAAGTAACATAATATTATTACTAAAGTTTATATCAAAGTATAAATATAATTTATTAAATAGTTATAAGAAGTATATATATAGTATTATATAGATTTATATAGGCTAAGTATATATAGTATAGATTAAAGATGTATTAAAGTAATATTAAGTTTTTTTTGGTAATAATAAGTGAGGGATAAAAATAAAGTATATTATTTTTAAAAAAATTAAAAGTTAGGATAGTCCTTAAAAGTAAGGCATTATTTATAGATATATAGTTTTTATACTAGTCCTGGTATATCTATAATATGGCACTCTTGAATATAGCATGATTAATACATTATTCACCCAAGTTGTTCGTTGTCAAATTGAATTCTACTCAGCAACGCCAAACTTTCATACCAAATTATCTCCCTTTTAAATAAGATCTCTAATATTCATGATAGCACAGTGCCTTTTTCTAGTGATAAAGAAAATAATATAAAAGAAAAAGGTCATCATAGCGTCTATAATTATATTGCGTTTTGTTTTTTGAAAATAAATATAGAAATCTCTCTTTATTCCTTTTATTATCCGGTCTAACATTATTAAAAATGGGAGTAAATTAAATTTGTTTTCTATAACCAAGTGATTAATGCTTAAGCGGTGAACAGCTATATTGTAGAGCATATATTTCTCGGTCTTTCAGAGACTATTATTTCAAGAAAAATGTTCATTCATTCGCCATTTCGTGCGGTTATATAGTCATAACAAATTTCCAATCCAGCTTTCAAAATGTGTGATTGCTCTAAACAGTTGAGGTAAGTGTGTAGTAGATTGTCAGTAAGAATAACACTCTGCTCACCATGGGATAAGAATCCAATAATATTTATAGATAGGGGAAACATTCTAGTCCAAAGGGACAGATATGTGGGAAAATAACGTAGGGAGAGACACAATGGTACTCATTTAATAATTTATATAGTGTTTTTCTTCTTAATTTTCTTTATCCCTCCTTCGCTTCACATACTTAGATTGTGTATATAGTGGTGATGCGTAATAATGCACGTAAGAAATAAGGATTAGATTTAAGAGATTAGAAGATAGATCGATGCACATTAACTCTGAAAGAAAAGTCGAGCTCACTAAAGCGTAATCAACCTCATCTAACATATCTCCTTAGTAGTGTGTATGAACATCGTAGGCTAATAGAGTTTCAATTAAGTATATAGTCAAATAGTTACTCCAATGTGCTGTAAGTAATTCAAAAAACTTGCGTAAATAGGGACTTCCTATCGGTGGTTATAATATATTACTCTTACAATGTTAGGTTCATCCTACTTAAAGCCAAAGCAACAAAATCATTATCCTCCCTCACAAAACTTTCCGTACATTCCGCTACCTTACCTCTGAATATCTTTCTTCTCTGACTTCTGTCCAATAACTCATTTCTCTTACTTCAGACTTCCCTTATGACTAATGATAATCTGATCTTTTTTCTATTTCTCATTCAAGTACCGTGATTCGTGCTTTCCCATTTCAACGCTCACTCTGTATAGATATCCATGACTTGTAGTCCAACCGACTGTCATATCAATCACTTAGTTCCTGAAATCATGTATTAATTTTACAGTAC
>JABUQX010113422.1:0-15776 GCA_015478945.1 Trachelipus rathkii
AGAGCATATAGCAGCATAAGAAGAGAAGATATATATATATATATATATATATATATTTACTTCTTAAATAACTATCGATCCATATCCCCAAAATAGGTTGTTTAACAAGGAGAAGTGTGGAATCGAGTAACCATAAAAAAAAAAAAAAAAAAAAAAAAAAAAAACCTTTTTCAAAAACTACCCTGGGAAAAATAATAAATTTTTTGAATCCTTGTAAAATTTTAGTTAGGAATAAAAATAAAATAAATACAATAAAATAAATATTATTATCTTCTTTCTTTTTTATGAGCAGGGGACATAGTATATATATAGTATATAAGGTATATATATATATATATATATATATATATATATATATGGCAGAGCATATATATATATTGGCCTGTAAAGGCATTACACGGCAAATGTAGGGGAAACATGAGCACGAAAACATTAGGGGACGTTTTCCATACTCGTAGGGAGGGGTGAGAAACCTCGTGACACCCAACAATTAAAGAGCGGGGTTCCGGAGACCCCTCTCCGGAGGGGGACTAGTCCCACCCTGTAGCTCCCGGAATGAGAGAGACCCTGACTCTGCCAGCGGGTGCGGGTACTTTAAGAGTCTTTAGTGCAAAACAATGTGGAAAGTCTATTTACTTTAATGAGTAACCAATAAAAGGCCTTTAAATAGGCCTTCTAATCAAATTATAATAATAAATTAAACAATATTTTTTTTTTTTTTTGGATTTTCCAGAAAAATTTTTTACCAGGATTCCAAAAATGTATTCCTTCGCCACACACACACAAATGTTTCTTTTTCCTCCATTGTAGTTTTAGATTGTTCTCTCTTTTTTTTTTGCTTTTTTTTTTTTTTTTTTTTTTTATATACATTTTCCAACTTAAACTGACCCAGCGATCCATACTGTATTTCTTTTCACAGCTAATTTATTATTGTAGTGTTTGAAAATATGAGTTGTGGCTTTAAACCAATTATCACCTATATATATATATATATATATAAGTATATATATATATATATATGAGAGTATATATATATATATATATATATATATATATATATATATATATATATATATATATATATATATATAAGGGGGCAAAAGTGTAACAGATCACACCACATTGAGAATTTGACTTTTTACCTGAAAAGATATATTGATAATAAAAAGTTTTTATCTACACATACTTCATATACAACACTCTACACACACACCTACGCACACGCCAGCACATACACACATACAATAATATTACACACACACGACGCACAAATATATATATATATATATATATATATATGTATATATATATATATTTAGTAAAGATAAAGAGATATATATATATATATATATATATATATATATATATATATATATATATATATATATATATATATATATATATATGACCTGTTATGTTTTACTGACTCCGTCAGTTTTTATTTTTTTTTTTTTTGTTTTTGTTTTTAATATATTTCTAGTATGTGATCCTAACAGTCAATTTATGGGGTTACTGACATTATTTAAAAATATTTAGGACCAGTTTTACTTTTTACGACTCCGTCAGTTTAATTTTTTTTTTTTTTTTTTAACTAAAGTTATGTGGTAATCCGTAAAGATGGTGCAAGGAAAGTCGTCTCTGGTTCTCCGGGGAACGAATAGGAAAATCATTACTCCGGGGAGGTCTGAACCCGGCTCTTTTTTTGGTATTTGGTGTCGGGGGTTCACCCCTCTACGGGATATGGAAAACGTCCCTCCCTCGTCGGCTCGAGCCCCTAATTTTTTTTATTTATTTTTATTATTTTTTTTTTTAAGTTATTTTTTAAATGTTTTTACACGGATTCCAAATATGTAATTGGTTTTTCTGTAAGTGTCGTACCTTTCGAGATATTTTATTTTTTAAAATTTATTGATATAAATGTAATTTTTAAATAATTATTTAAAATATTTCGAACTTCTGAATGTCCACCACCACTGAAATTCATTGTTGGGATATCATATACTAGCAATATGTTAAAAACAAAACAAAATAAATCACAACTGACGGAGTCTTAAAACATAACAGGCCTATATATATATGTTATATATATATATATATATATATATATATATATATATATATATATATATATATATATATATATATATATATATATCGATATTTACATATATATACACTTTGCCATTTACATAAAGGAATAAAAGGGTTCAAACGACCCTGATGGAGTTTATGCGTTAATAACCCCTAAATGTACCCAAATTCAGCCATCCGTAGAAAGCAAAGCAACCTTCAACGAAGATGTCGATATATAGTATATATATATATATATATATAGGGAAATATATATATATATATATATATATATATATATATATATATATATATATATATATATATAATATATATATATATATATATATGTATATATATATTTATTATTATATATGATCTATATATATATATATATATTATTATACATATATTATAATTTCATATATATATATATATTTATTTAAGTATATATATAGAGTATATATATATATATATAGTATATATATATAGAAGATATATATATATATATATATATATATATATATATATATATATATATATATATATATATATATATATATATATATATATATATTTGTGTGTGTGTGTGTGTGTGTAGGTGCGTGTCTGTGTGTCTAGGTGAGTGTGTGTGTGCGTGTGCGTGTGTGTCTAGGTGAGTGTGTGTGTGTACGCGGGTGTGTGTGTGTTAAGTAAAGAGTACGATCACTTTAAAAATTAATCTAATTTATCTGAAATTTCATTTAAAATTTGAGATTCAAATATTGTTGAAATTCATTCAAATTTTGTTCAAGTATTAAATTTTATTTATTTTCTTTTTCGTATTTTTATTAATATTTTAATTTATTTAATTAAATTTCCTCTTTGTTTCACGTTTTACGAACATAAATGAAAATGTAGTTCCAACTAAAGTTTTAAAATAAATTTCATCCTAGAAAGATTTGGAGGCGAAATGTTGAGTAATAATCGCCTTTACATTGTCACTAGAAAGTGATTAGAAAAATAAGTTAAAAAAATTTGGTTTTTTTAATTTCCCTAACAATAAAAAGTAAACTAGTTATTCGTATAGGAAAGAAATTTTATTTTAATGATTTTGATTGCTAAAAAAAGTCGACCCTAAAAAACCCACTAGCATATCGAATCAGAAACAACTTGCATTCCAGATTATTGGCCGACATGCATTAATACAGGGCATTTAAATGATTAAATGGAAGGACTAGAGGGAAATAGAGAAAAGAAGAAAATTTAACCTTCACTAGTAGTTTGCGTGAAAGAATGTCTATCAATTCAGGGTCATAGAGTTGAACAAAGGAAAGATGAGGATGTGTAAGGAGACGAATCACTCGAACTCTCCTCAAAGAAGGCGCTATTCAGCTCAAGATTTTAGAAGAGTTGTGTCCATTATTATAGAAATATTAGAAGGAAAATGACTTAACAATTCATAGGGTAGAAAAAAATGGAGAGGGTCCGTGAGGATGGGGTGAATTTACGAAACGAAAACTTCCAGACTGCATCCATTCAAGAAGAGCTGCGTGTATGGTATTACCACAAATGTGTCATCCTTATTCCATACAAAGTCTGAAGAAGCATCCATACTGAGCAATTAATTTTAGCGATAGCAAAGTGTTCTGGAGAGGCATCAGAAATCTTAACCTTTCAGAAGCTTGTTCACTTGTTTAGATAGAGAAGCAATGTGATCCTTCCGAGAAGGATCGTGAGAATAAAATATCGAGAATGGTAAGAACAAAAAAAGATTTCAGCATCGTGTTTCCGAGGCTGCTTTAGTTGTCGTGATAATTGGGTTCATTTGATCACTGAAAATATTTAGTTCTTGAGGCATGAAAAAAAACATATATCAGACAAAATAATAACGGTGAGAAGGTCAAGTTATTAGTTCTAAAGTTTTTTTTTCTATAGTTTTTGATTTATTGCTGCATTTAATGATTTCATTCTCAAATTGATGAAATTAGCAAGATGGGGTCTTCGACAAAATGAGAATAGGTATTGGAGTTACTTAAAGAAAGTCATTGAAAAAAAGTGGAAAAAAAGATTAGAAGAAACCCTTTGGGACAAAAATAACAATAGATTTAAGGGAAGAGTTTTGATGGTCTATAACGGTGGTGATAGAGAAACCAAATTGAAAATGAGATAAAAGATCTCGCATGAGTGAGGTTTGGAGCTAAAGGTTTTGTTGCAAATTTCCTTTAAATATCGAAAACTTTCAATAAATCCAGGGCACTATATTAAACTAAAAGATTGAGAGAAATGCCGAGAGGGTGAGGACAACAATTTAGATAAGGTTAAGAGAAAGAGGGTTCCTAACCATGTGCTTTTCTAAGAAAACTGTAGTATTGACATGAAATAAGAATTAGGGCCTTTTCAAACTTAAATAAAGGGGAGATTAGAAAACTTTTGAAAAGGCAAAGGTTAGAGAACTAGAGTGATTACTAGGGAGATAAATATGAATTTCTTTTACAAATCAGAATGAACATTTACGGTAGGGGAGGGTAGAAGTTTAAAGGTATACAGAAGAATCAATTTATACAAGCAGGGTGCAAGCTTAGTAGCATAAACTTTAAGATCAACATGAAGATTACTGTCATTAATATATCCTCTGTAGAAAAAATTGCAATATTGGGCATAAATGACTTCAAGTGGAGTTTAAGAAATAGCTTAAAAGCCTTAAATGAAGAGTTTAGTTTTAGCAAAAGATAAATCAAGACCATGGGCTGTCAAGAGGGACTACAGGAGAGAAAAAAGCAGAATTGGAGATGGGATACAGCTCTTACTTAAAAAATATAATAATAATAATAATAATAATAATAATAATAATAATAATAATAATTAATAATAATAATAATAATATAATAATAATAATATGTAATATAATAATACGATAATATAATATTAATAATAATAATAATAAATAATTATCATAATAATATATAAATACTATATAATAATAATAATAATATATTAATATAATAATAATATAATAATAAATAATAATAATAATAACTAATAATGATAATAATAATAATAATAATGATATAATTATAATAAATGGGATACAGCTTTTACTATAATAATAATAATAATAATAATAATAATAATAATAATAATAATAATAATAATAATAATAATAATAATAATAATAATAATAATAATAATAATAATAACTCATTAATAGGAGCCAAATTCCTCATAACTGAAGGGTTTTTCCGAGGAAATATTTGAAAAGTGTTTAAATTTATTTATATAGTATTATTGTTTTGTTTTGTTTTTTTTTAACATCATCATCATCATCATTCATCTCATTTCCACAGATTGGAGATGAGGTACGTCGCATACACCGGAAACAGAAAAGTAGTAGAAGAACAAGACGCAAGTCCCTTTTATACCCTTAAGTGAGAACTCGTTCTGCCAGAAAAATCCCCTAGAGTTTCACGAACTGCGACGGAGCCATCACTGTGGTATTTTGTATATGGGTTATCCCTGTTCAGGCACAACATACCCCCTCCCAAAACCCCGCCATTCACTCCTATTATACACCTTTCGTCTCGCCTCTGTCAAACTCATTTTCCTATTAATATTAAACCAATCACTTTCAACTTTATTTATTTTTACACACGCCTCACTATCGTCATACATACTTTTGATTCCGTTCAGAAGCCAACCACCGAAACTATATATCACTAACACCTGTCATAGAACATACCTATTAATCCTATCAAATGAGTGCTGCAAATCCATAAAACCTAAATACAATTTATTCTTCTTCCCTCTCATTTTCTCATCATTTTGTTTTCAAGTAAAATTTTATCTACACAGCCTCTACCACTTACTTCTTAAATGCATCTTGTTCTCACCAATCAGTCCCTCAGTCACACGACGTACTCTTTCAACCAAAATACCAGCATATATCTTTCCTAAAACACTCAATAAACTAATTCCCCTATAATTCCTGCAGTTTCCATTATCCCCCTTAGTCTTATATAAGGGTACTACAACTGTTCTCCAATCCCTCGGAACTATACCTTCCATAAACGCTTTGTTACTCAACTTCCAAATTCATTCAATCACCATCTCGCTGCCGTTTCTTGATAATTTACGTAAATTCCATCTATGACTGTATTTACTAATAGCCTATTCCAATTCTATTTCCTTGCACATCAAAACTCACACAATTCACTCATATCACCGATCTTCTTGCTGCCAATGTTATGCAGACTTCGAAGTGTTCCTCCACACTCTCCTTACTTCCATTTCATCACGAAAGCACCATCTTAATTCATTATTCTATGCAGGTTCCGTATTCTCATTTTTACGCTTTTGCGCTTTCTCCAAAGGAGCTTCCCTATTCTTGTAAGTCCCCTTCATCTCCTTTCAAACTTTACCTCATTTTTCCTCCTACGTATGCAACTTTTAGTTTCTTTTTTTTCTGCTATATTATACAGAATTCTCTTTAATATCTTAGCATTGGGCTTTTAGAACATTCAACACGTCTCTTGTTTTCTCTCTCAATTCATCAATCAACTCTTCATTCTATGCATTCCTGTTACATTCTTCTTCCTATTTATCACATCGATATTTCACTTGCCTACTAAAAGTCTTCATTCATTTGCGTCTAGATTTGTTCAGTTTTATCTTGTTCACATTAATGCTTTATTTGAAGCGCCTTTTAAATAACTTTCCCTTATTACTTGTTCACTTAACTCTCACACTTATTCTATCTCACTCTTTTATCTCATTCCTCTCCATCCATGGATCCATACTTAATCTTACATAAAACAATAGTAATGCATACGTTAAAAGCCCCATCTAACCCCTGCTGAATTAAAATGCCATCAATACTTCAAGATCTCACCAACACAAAATAGTAATACTTTTAATTTCGATAACATCTCTACCTATACAACTCTAGTATACTAATGAATACTCTTGTGCTTGAAGAAAGTATTACTTTAAACAATATCTCTATCTCAGATAAATCATCCATTCTACATTTCATGTTCTCCTGTCACTCAAACCAACTGCTATACCATCCCTTTTTTTATCAAATTTCCAACCATTTAGTTACCCAACACAATCAATCTGATTCTCCTACTCACCATCAAAAACATCATTAGATTATCCCGGAAATTCATTCTCTCACAGTCACTCAGAATGTCCAACCACTACTTTGACTTTTCAAACTTAATTAACGCTTTAGAATTTTAGTCTCCACACAAACAAAATTACGCATAGCTCCGTGCACAGGTACTCGTCAGATCTTCATCCCTTTCCCTCCGCTTCATTCCTTTCACTCCAGCACACGGCATTTACACTAAACATCATCTTCAACGCTTTCTTTTCATTTTGCTTCGTCCTGAAAAATCAAATTTACCTTTTAAAATATCGCACCCTCTCTTCTCTCTCTCTCAATGCATTTAACCTTCTGACATTCCATGTACCCCTATGATTCAAACATTTTCGCCGGAAGATAGAAGGTCGCTTTTGGCGATCAAGACCTTCTCCGAGTGCATGCATTAGCATTCTGAAGAGATAAGTGTGTGAGTAGCTAACCCAACTAACACTGTCCATTTAGTCGTCATCTATGACACGCAGAATATATGCTGCCGGAATTTTTTCTCCCCCACACAAGGATAAGGTATTGTCTTAAGGTGTTCTCTATTAGAAGAGTGTGGATATGAACGTAAAAGAGAAAGGCGAATCTTGGGCATGGAATGTCATGGGAATTCTACCTAACAAAACAAAAGCCAATGGAGTGCTCCATTGCTTCGAGTGCGCTAGCTCTTCCTGTCATTTAGTCGCCTCTTGCGGCACGCAGATCATACGGTATGAGTATTCTTGCATCCCTATATAGAGATGTCCCTATACAGGGATACACCCTATTCAGGGATAATATATATATATATATTATATTATAATATATTAATATATATATTATAATATATATATATATATTATATATATATATATATATATATATATAGTATTATATGTATATATTATATATATAATATATATAAAATATAATATAATATATTATTATATATATATATAGTATAGTATATTATATTATATATATATATATATATATATATATATATATTATATATCTATATAATATAATATGATAATATATATAATAATAATATATAATAATAATATATATAATATAATAATATGAATAATATAATAATAATAATAATATAATATAATAATAATAATGAATATATAATAATTAATAATAATAATATAGGGCCTAAAATAATATAAAAAACAAAAAAAAAGTATTACTATTGAAAAAATTTATTTTTTTCCTTTCTTTTAAACTTTTTAAAATTAATTTTTTTTAAAAGTGGGAAAATTTCTGAAGGTGAGACTAGCATAACTGCAAGGTTTCGGTGCAACTCCACTACATATTATATATATATATATTATATATATATTATTATATATATATATAATATATTATTATATATATATATATATATATATATATATATATTATCTATAATTATATTATATAGGTTATTTATATATATATATATATATAATAATATATACTTCGTTTATCTAATGTTGTTATGGCAGCGGTGTTATTTATTTCGTCTGAAGAGAGATAGATAATGTTTAAGATGGATGACCATTGTAAACTCTTTTCACTCCTTAAAGATGCTCATCACCTCCTTCTATCTTCATTCCCAGACACTGACGAAAATATGAGCATAAAAGAAGTCTTTCATCTTCTCATGTCAAAAGACCTCTCCAGCTTTTGTATTTGGTCCTAGTTTTGAATTTATATTGAGAATAAGTGGAGTTGTAGTGGCTTAATGGGAATAATTATTGTTTGAGGTATAACATTTTTTCTTTATACTTTCAAGAAGGGAGAGAGGGTGATGGTGAGAAATAGGGAGAAAGATGGAAATGACAAGAGAGATGACTTAGGAGATAAAGAGTAAGATCTAGGGAAAATAAATAATAATAAAAAAAGAGAGTGAAAGAGGAAATGAAAAAAGAGTGAGTGAGGGAATGAAAAAGAGAGAGATGGAGAGTCAAAGGGGTGAGAGCGAAGTAAGTTAAAAAGAGGTAAATGAGAAAAAGTGGAAGAAATAATGAAATATAGAAAACAAGAGTAAAGGTAAGAGTTCTCTGTCCATTTATTTTGCTGTTGAGAGGATAGACTTCATGAATGAATTTCATTTTCTTCAATAAAACATCTCTTCATTTTACATCTATTAATGTGGATCAGAACCTGGATTCGGTGGATCAAAATATTTTAAGTTAGAATGAAGTAGGAAGTGAAATCTAATAGTTTATATAAGCTATAACGGCACCTTTAGCTGTAAATGTAACTTGAATTAGAGTAGGAGCCTGTGTTGGTGCCAGTGCTACAACCAGAGCTGGTGCCAGAGATGGAGAAAGGGCTGGTGCCATTCCTGAAACCAGAGCTAGAGCTATTTCTGAAGCCATTGCTGATGGCAGTACAGAAGTTAGTCCTGGAGCCAGCTCTGAAGACAATGCTGGAGTTATTGCTGGAACCAATGCTGGTGCTAGTGCTAGTGCTGAAGCCAGAGCTGGGGTTAGAGTTGGAACAAGTGCTATAGTCAGGGCTGGAGCCAGTGCTGATATCAGTGCTGCAGCTAACGCTGAATCAAATGCTGCTGACAATGATGGAGCCAGTCCTGGCGCCATTGCTGGAGCCATTGCTGAAACTAATGCTGATGCTAGTGGTGGGAACAGTGCTGGAGCCAGTGCTGATGTAAGTGATTTAACCAGAGTTGAGCCAGAGATGGAACCGGTGTTGTTACCAGTGATAAAACCAGAGTTGCAGCTGGTGCTGGAGCCAGTGGTGCAGCCAGAGTTGGAGTCAGCGCTGGAGCCAATGCTGATGTTGGTGATGGAGCCAGCGCTGCAATCAGTTCTGATGCCAGTGCTGTAGGTAATGCTGGTGTCATTAATGGAGCCACCGCTGCAGCGAGTGCTGGTGCCAGTGTTCAGCCAGTGCCGGGGCCAGTGCTGGAGTCAGTGCTGGAGCCAATGCTGGTGCCAGTGCTGGTGCCAATGATGAAGTCAGAGTTGGAGCCAGCGTTGCAACCAGTGCTGGTGCCAGTGTTGGAACCAGAGTTGAAGCCAGCACTGGAGCCTATGCTGTTCCAGTAGTGGAGCCAGCTCTGCAGGCAGTGCTGATGTAAGTGCTACAACAACCAGTGCTGGTGCCAGTGCTGCAGTCAGCGTTTCAGCTAGTGCTAGTGGTGTCAGTACTGGAGCCAATGCTACTGCCAGTGATGCAGTCAATGCTAGAGCCAGTGCTGGTGTCAGATGGAACCAGAGTTGCAGCCAGTGCTGGAGCCAGTGGTGGTGCCAGTGACGAAACCAGAGTTGGAGTCAGCGCTGCAGCCAGTTCTGGTACTAGTGCTGCAGATAGTGCTGGTGCCAGTATTGGAGCCAAAGTTGCAGCAAGTGCTGGAGCCAGTGCTGGTGCCGCTGCTGGAGCCAGCGTTGCAGCCAGTGCTGGTACTAGTGCTGGAGTCAGTGCTAGAGCCAGTTCTGGTGCCAGTGCTGGGGCTAGCCATGGAACAAGTTTTAGAGTTATCGCTGGAGCCAGCTTTGGAACCTGAGCTTCTATTCGTCTCGTCACCTCTGCTAAGAACTAAAACAAATGCTTTTAATTTTCTATGAAATTATTTTTTGTTATTTAGATAATTTTGAAATTCTTTAATGAAATAAAGAAACAATTCTAGTAGATAATCTCTGCTCCTTAAAATATGGAAAATGTGATCAAACATTGAAATTTTTTAGTTTGTTTTCAAAATGGGATTCTAAATTCTACATGATTTAATAAAAAATATATCTTGAATTTATATTAAATAGAACTCCTTAGTAAAAACAAAAGATTATTCAGGCTAAAGCATAAATACTTTCTTTAATAATATATGTCAAAAATATATATATATATATATTATATATATATATATCTAATACGGTATATATAATATTATACATATATATTTATAATATATACTATAATATATTTATATATAATATATAATATATAATATATACTATAAATATAATATATACTATACTTATTATATTAATAATAATATATATATAATATTTACAACTATATTACTGCCCCTGACGACACCTGTTTTTCAGAGGGCACACTATTTCAAGATACCACGAGCGTGAGAGTATACTCCACAGTCGGTCCAGGGCAGAAATTTCCAGATCATCTGGGTTGAGTTAGAGTGAAGATACGAGTATGAAATGTTACACAGTTTCCAGAACCTGGTTGCAATTTGTTCAGATATTCGATGTGGTTGAATGAAGGTTGAATCTATATTTATAGTGTTGCACAATATTGGGTGAGTTGGCCGGCATCTTAATTTGGCTTGATGACTGAATGGTTTCTTGGGAGAGAGCTAAATTCAGGTGATATTCCTGGTGGATGTTCATTTAGTATATTGTTAGGAGGTTTGTTTCTTAAATAGTTTTCGGTTAGGAGTGTGTGGATTTTCTTGGTGTGCGAGATGTTGTTTTGTGGTGGTGGGATGTTATTCAGAATTTGTTTGTAGAATAATGTTGGAGAGGATGGAGGTTGTTTAAGCCTGTGATAGATAGGGTAAGAGAGAGGGGTATACGGGTGATGAGGTGTTTGTGTTTTGACGAAGAATTGAGTGCCTATCATTTCCAAGTGTTTGTCTATGGGTAGTATTTTTGTTTCATCATGTAGATGTTGTTCTGGAGTTGTAGATGTGCATCCTGTTATAATTCTAAGTTCCTTGTTTTGGGTTATTTGCAATTTTCTTATATTTCCCTTGGTCAGTAACGAGTACCATTTTAGTAGGGCGTAATTTAGTGTTGGGCGGATGAATTGTTTGTTTGTGGTGGTGGTGGATATCTGTTTGTTATTTGTGATGTCAGTGCCGGCTTTGGTTCTTAGTAGGTTTAGTTTCCTGTTTGATGATGTTGTTATGTTATCTAAGTGTTTTGTGAAAGTCTGATGTGTGTCAAACGTTACGATCAGGATTTAAGGAGTTTTGTTAAGTGGTATAGCTGTGTTGTTTATGAAGATTTGAATGTTGGTGGTACCTAGGTGTCGGTCTGTGACTCTGTGGTGATTAGAGTGATAGATGATTTTTTGGTAAGGCGAACATTCTATTGTCGGTCAGCCATGTGTGAATTTGGTTGATGTGTTGTTGGGTCAGATTTGTAGTTGTGTTTAGGTTCTGATGTGTAGTGCATTGATGTCATCTGCGTAGGTTGTTATGCCTGTGTGGTCTGTTTGTGGTTGTAGAAGATCGGCTGTGAATAAGCTGAAAAGGGTGGCGGATAGGATTGCTCCTTGAGGTAGGCCGTTTTTGATGCTTACTCTACTGGATTTTTTGTTGCTTGTCTGTATTTGAGTGGTTCTCCCTGATAGGAAGTTAGATATCCATTTCCTTAAATTAGTGGGAATGTTTGATTTTATTATTATTATTATTATTATTATTATTATTATTATTATTATTATTATTATTATTATTATTATTATTATTATTATTATTATATATATATTATATATATTATATATATATATATATATATAATATATATATATATATATATATATTATATATTATATTATATTTATATATATAATATATATATGTATATTTAAAGTGATAACAGTAGTTTAAATTTTTATGATCTTGTAATCATTTAAATTAAAGTAACAATTTATTTAGAGTATATTCATTTTCAGTAAAATTATTTATAAATTTGTTTCATTAAAATAAGGAGCTTTATGGTAATTTGATTTTTCATGTCTTGCAATTCTTATAGCAAATAACGAACCGGTTAGAGAAACTTTAGTTTGGGGATAACAGGCGTTGCTAGTATTGAAATATTTTTGATTCTTTATTAAAAATGAAATTTAGCAAAAAGATGCTGCCCTGCAGGGAAGGATCTTGGTTAATATATATATATTAATATATATATATATAATATATATATATATATATATATAATATATATATATATACTATATATATATATATATATAGTATATATAATTATATATATATAATTAATATATATATATATATAATATATTATTATATATATATATATATATAAAATAGCCACTACTCATGGCAAGATTCTATTTAAGGAATGGCATAAAGGGGAATTTTAGATTTTTTAATAATGACCTAATTACTTTGTTTAAAAACTGAAAGATATTCAAAGACATAAATAAATTAAAATGTTCTCATTAATAATAATTAGAAAATAAAACTATTTTATTGCAAATTTTTAAGCGGGAAAAAGAAAAGAGTCTCAATCTATTTCTGAGAGTTTATCTGTTTATTTTTTATTTCTTCAAAAGTTGTAAATAGTAAATTTAACTTTCAGTTTGCTACTTTATATTCTTCGAAAAATAAACGTTATTATTATTATTATTATTATTATTATTATTATTATTATTATTATTATTATTATTATTATTATTATTATTATTATTTATTATTATTATTATTATTATTATTATTATTATTATTATTATTATTATTATTATTATTATTATTATTATTATTATTTTTTATTATCTATTATTAATTATTATTATATTATTATTATTATTATTATTCATTATATTTTCTTGTTTTTTGATAATTAATTATTATTATTATTCCATTAATTTTTTATTATTATTATTATTATTTTATTATTATTATTATTATTTTAGATTTTATATCAGCCTTCTAATTTAATGTTGAGATTTACAAAGCTTTTTGCAATTTTCCTAAGTATCAACGCTTTCATGATTGATTTTTTCAGGACTATTCTAGAATAAAAAATAGAACAACTGCTTTCTGAACTTTTATCTAAAATTTCTCCTGGCCAATTCAGGCATCATCGGAGACGAGTTTAAGACTAATATAAATAGATGAAAAAAATAATGTTATTTAAACATATGTGAGTTACATTAAAGTTTTATACTAAGTAAAATCTAAGATCCTTAATAATAAATATATCAAAAGAGAGAATCTATCTAGCTAAATTTAAAAAAATAAAAAAATTTTCATTTCATTGTATTTGATATTGATATCTTCTGCTTTTTTTTTAAGAGAGACTCAGCCAGCCATTCAAAGGAATTTCCCGCTCGGTGTAAGAGTCAAAATTAGAAATGTTCGAGATTTGGGTTGGGAGTTTCCTGTTTGTTCTTTCAAGTGTTAAATATCTTATGGGCCCTGTATCTAGTTGTGAGAGGGAGTTTGAGAGAGTTTAGTGGTATACCCGATGTATGAGAGGCATTACAGCATCTTTATTAAGTTTTTTAAATTTGTATAGCCAATGATTCACATTCTCTTAGTCCACTGGCTCTTAGAAAACTAGAAGAAAGTTTCAATGGCTTGTAAGAATATTTCTAGTTTTTTTTCTTTAGTGCAAAATAAGTTTTCTTTCTACTGAACTATTTTCTTTTACCGGATATTTTCATATTAAATTTCAGTGGATTTTGCTCTCCCGCAGAAGGAAGAATCTCTGCTGTCCTTTATCTTCTACTGCTTTTTCTTCCGACATTTTCTTATTTATAAAGTTTAAATGAATTTTTATTAGTAGGTATTTGTAGAAATTTTTGAAGATTCTGTTTAATTCCTGAGAGCTCTGCGTCAAAAAGTTTCAAGTCAGAGCAAATGCGATAAGCTCTATGCAGTAATGTTTAATTAGGGCGATTTTTGTAAGTAAGGGGTAAGTGTGAACTGAAATTAGAATATAGGCCTTTGTCAGTAGTTTGACGTAAATGCTTGTGGTGGGGCTCCACTTGGATCAAAGGAGATGTTAACGTCTAAAATATGGAAGGAGTTTTTCAGATTTCAAGTAAAATTTAGGACACTAAATTTTGGAGTTCTTCATAAGACATTACATCTTCATCACGTTTGAAGACCACGAAGGTGTCATCCACATATCGTATATATAGTCTGGGATTGAAAGAATTATTTTTGCTTAATATTAAGTTTTTCAATATGCGACATGTAGAGGTCAGCGAACGTTGGTCCAAGTGGGGAACCATGGAAACACCATCCACCTGAATTATCATGTTTTTTCATTGCGAATTCCGAAGAGGCATTATGAAGATTTTGGTTAAAAGATTTTAAACAGATTTTTTTTCATATTTGGGGAGGTTTGTAACTTAGTGGTTTATTTACCTGTTCCAATATTATCGAAATATTAATTGGAAACTATTTACAATCTTACATCTATACATATAAATAACTTAAAGGGGTGTTAAGGTTTCAAGATCTAATTTAAGTAAAAATTCTTCAGTACTTTAACCATATTCCTAGAGTCAATGTACGGAGGGATAACGTCATTAAATATTGGGCAATGTCGTGAGTTACAGTTCCGCGCATGTTTAATGATAGTCTTAAGGGGGATTCTGCTGATTTTTGGTGAAATTTTCGGAAGACAAATAAAGTGCGTTGTTGTAAGAACCGATTTCTTTTGAATTTTTAATTTTAATATTATTGTTCAGTAATTTGGCCTGATAAAGCCTTGTTTCAGATTCAGGTCATCGCTCTTACTGTTTAAACCTAGTTGAAATTTTGATTTATCTGAAATTATATTTTTAAGTTTTTGCATATAATCTTCCTTATTAAGAATAACAACTCCTCCTCCCTTATCATTCCTTTTAATCACTATTTCAGTATTGT
>JABUQX010113423.1:0-12500 GCA_015478945.1 Trachelipus rathkii
TATTTTTAGTGATTTTTAATCATGGGAATGCCGCGAGAGAAACATCTCATTTTCTGGCACCAATCATTTGGAATTTTTTTCTGAACCATCTTAAGAATAAGTGAGATACGTTCTCTAATAGAATCCGGAAGGACCAGCAGGTGTACCTCTCAGGCTTTACCTCCACCATTGTGTTGATATATAGTCATATGGCTACTCTTTGTTAGAGATCAAATGACACTTCAGATCAAGTCGCCAGATTGTATGGACGCTGTATTTCCTGTATGGGGCACATAGTGGTTGCTTGGACTTACAGAGCTATTATAGCAATATATCTAGTCTATGAACAAAAGAAACAAACTATATAAATATATAAATAATAATATAATATATACACCTAACAAGCAGGATAAATATCCCATGTATTTTACATTATGTGCGGTATCTGAAATATCGAGAGTGGACTTTGCACGTTATCTCATTGAAGGCTATCACGCAAGTATGTACGTAGTGTCTCCTTATATAGAGTGATAGTTAGGAGAAGGCGGTTAAGAGTGGCTAAGAATCTTTTAGAAAACGGCGAATATGGGTGGAGGGAATGGTTATATCCACATTAAAGTCAATAGTTCATAGTCAAACTTAAAAATTACTCGCTGCGCTGCCTAATTATTAAGAGAGACTGCTATTCTGCTTTTGCTCGGCTATAAAGTGATACCTGTCTGGGTAAATTGATATAAAAGAATTATGTAAGTATCCAATTGATCAGATATCCTACTACTATATCTCATTTTCGCGCCTGTTTATTTCTGAGGTAATTATTATAGAATATAAGAAGTTAGGGTAGAACGTAACTGGTAGATTATAATAACCTAGTGATAATATAGACTTTAGTCTCCTATAAGATTATATCTTCTATCCACTATTATCGAGATGATACTACAGAGTTAGTATTATAATGGGGATGGCGGTATAGGCTAGCACTAGTAAATATAATACTAAATGAGGGAATACCATTCCATGAGATTCAATATTGAACTAAATATTATTCAAACTACAAAATGATTTATCCAACAGGATAATAATTTTAAACTTAAAGTATTTGGTATTCTTTGATATTAAAATGACATTTTTCATAATGTTTGGTTATTTGCTATTGCCTTTGAGTAAAACTATATAAATACTTATAAATAAGACTTTAAAACGAATATTTGCAGGAATAAACATTTCATCTAATAATAGTGAGATCAGAAAAGATTTTTTATTTTATACGTAGTATAAAATCATATGCCTTTAAATGCATTTACTACTTGATAGAAAGCATTTACATTATTCTTAGTATAAAAGTAGTAGGAGAAAGTCAGTTTGTATACAGATATAAGATGGATGATTAATCAAACTTAAATGATAATCAGCACTTAAATTAAAACTATAATTCGCAATAATGCATAATTATCCTCAGTACACAGTATATATTCATCAAACTTATTACCATAAGAAGATGATGTCTATATACCGAATTATAAGAAATCAATTTTATATAACTTTACAGTTGATTATGAGAGCGATTAGTTTTCAGGAGTGAGATGACATAGGAGATATCTAGACTCAACATCATTTATCGACCAGTGTAAGAAGTCACGAGAGAGAGGTAGTCGAGAGCAACTAGAACGAGTGAGCCAGAAAAAGTACATATCATTTATATATATTCAGGAATAAGATATATACAATCATCTATCTCAACTTTGGATTAACTTCCTGAATAATGTCATATTGATGTTACTAATATCAGGAATATTTATCAATAATACCATTGTAAATAATTTTCTATTAAAAAGTAGAGATACTGATACGTAATTTGATTACACTCTGAAGAGTAATGTTGAGTGCTATTGAGTGAGTTAAAAATGATGTAAATTTGAATTGAGATAATTAGACATTTAATGAGATTCTGATGAGAACAAAATATGGCTTGCTATAGATTTATTGATATTATTATTTTGAAGTATGACCTCACGTATAAAATGAATTCCCTATGGCAGTGGACTCCAATATATTAATACGAATCATATATGATGATCAATAAGATCGGTGTTAGGAATCTCATATAATATACTAAAGGACTTTTTTAACTTACAACAATTACGCTTTATTTAGTAACACAGGATAAGTACAGAGGGCATGTAATGTCCTAAAAAGATGGAATTTAAATTTTAGAAAAATATGGGAAATCAATGTCCTATTAATTTGGTCTTAACAATATGCCTTAATTATAATTCTTAATGGATTCCTTACCCAAACTAGGAATATGAATAAATAATTTTTCACGTTAGTATGTATTTATTAACTCTATTAATGTTAATCTCTGTCAGAAGAAATCGGCGTTGTAAAGATCTCTCTGGAGAAAGAAATCAGGTGAGTCACTAGCCTGAACATAACAGCTTAATTACAGGCTAATAAACTGTATTAACCACACTAACTGATCAGCGCTTATAGGAATAAATCTAATACCGTTTAAAAATGCAGCTATTAAATTTATTAATCTAGGGGGATTATAGAAAAGCTCACAGATAAAATGGAGTATATAAATATTCATATGGTACCGTATTATAGAGAAGAATGATCTTAAACCGAAAAGTAGTTTTACATATGGTATATGATTATATTTTTCTAACAAAATGGGAGCGTCGCAGGTGTAGGTAACCATGTTGTTCATCAGGATAGGGCGGTATCTACTGTGTGAGTCTTTCTGTTGTGGGTTATTGTATTAATTTTGAATCTTAGAGTAATTGCAAAGGAGCATCCGGAAGAGACGTTTGTGGGACGTAATAATATGAGTTCAATCATATTTGTACAGAATTACTTTATTAATTGAGAGGACTCTACTTTAGATTGTCGCAGTAGATTGATTGACTAATGTGATTATTGTGGATTCATGAAGGTAGGGCGAAATAAGGTTATTATCGTGGGCACAGTAAGGACAGAGTTATGAGCGGTCCTCGATTTTGAGCTTGATAGTGGTGAGAGAAGAATATTCGAGGAGGACGTGAAACATGATTACTATACAATGTATGATTATTCTCTACCTCCAATGAATGATAGACTCTGTTAAGTGTGTGAAGATCCGTACAAGGCATTATTTGTATACATTGGGAGTAAATAGTGAACGGAACAGACAGTTCGAATTGAGGTATTATGAAACTTAATATGGTGGGGTCAATGTAATAAAGAGAATTTTTTGTAAGAGACGTAGAGTAGCAAAAGAGAGATTACATATGAGTAATTTGCTAAGGTAATGAAAGCAATATATATCAGCGAACGTTTACTTATACAGTTTGATCATATAGCGTATAAGTTTGAAGAATAGGAATAACAGGAGTGATCATGAGGTTCGGATCCAGTGAGTCGGGAGATCACGGAATCCGATGTATGCATGAGTAGTTGTGGCAGATGACTGTTCAGGCAATTTTAGAGGTAGACCCGGATCGTATTGGAACATATTCCTCGTTGTACACGTTCGGATCGAGTATCAGTAGTATTGACGATATTGGACGCTCCCTGAACAATTCCTGAGTGGTGAAAGCAAGGAGAAGTCGGAGCGAATCGAGAGGTCTCGGAGGGTGAGCACAGAGAGATCCATCTTCGCCGAGGAATCGCATAGCGAGGAAGAGAAAGCACTGTGAGCACAGAAACAGATTACTGTATTATGATATTATTCTATATTATTCATGTATATACATTCACCTATGAATTAATTATTCACTCTTATTATAATACATTGAGAATATTTTTGAGAAGGATTACATTAAATTACATCGATATTTAGTATAAATATCACTATTTAAACCATAATACTAATTTCAAGTATTATTATATTTATATAATAAATAATATTTAAATTTAATTAACTCCTATTATTAATTATTATAATTATATAACTTTATAATGTTATAATTAAAAAAAAAATATTCGCTTTAAACATTGAGAGTAAAAAAAAAATATAATAAAGACGTTGATTTCTTTTTTATAATATAAATATTAATAAATATTGCTCCATTACACTAAATACGAATTACATTCTGAATTTCAAAATATACTCGTATTCTGTTTGATTACTGCATCTTTAGTTACTTTAACGGATACAATTAAATTTAATAAATTTATATACTTAATCAAGCGGGGAGATTTGATCATCCCAAATTGCCCGGTTCCACGCTAGCGAATTTCTTCGGACGCGCAACCGATTAATTATCGCCTCCCAAATAAAATATGGGGACAAAAAATTTGGAATCGTTCCGTCGCGATTTTTTTACCCTATAGACGACCAAAATCTGGTCAGTCTTTTTTATGCCTTTATATTTGCTTGATGCGTAGATTATTGTCATCCTTCACGAATTATTATATTTTCAAAACCCATGTTTTCGACATTTGTTGGTATCAACTTCCAGATTTTTTACCGAAATTCGACTCAACTTGAAATATGCACATAAAATGGGGTATCCTAACCCATTACATCTACATGAAGTACTTTTTCAATTTTTAGTTTCTCTCTTCTTATAACTTCTACATTCCTACTAAATTCCAATCTTTTCTTACATCTTTTAATATGAAAAATCTGCGATATATTTAATATTTTTTGTCCGTCGTGCGAGGAGTGGAAAAAATTTTCAGGGGCTATGTAGTCGGGGAGGAGCATCATTTTACTTAGATAAAAGTTCGCTCAGGAAGCCCTTGGATTTGTGGAAGAAATTCAAACACAAAGCTAAATGGGAATAATTTCTCAAAAATTCCTTAATTGGAGATTTCTTTTACGTAATAGAAAGCCCAGACGGGAAATGAGACGAAAAGAAAATTCATCATCAATTTTTCAAAGTAAAAAACACGTTTAAAATTGAAGGTAGTATGATGAGAGTAATGCAATCAACTTACTTTATTTTCAGGACTTGTACAGTCGGGCTAGATCACTTTTCTTACTTAGCATATGTTTTGGTATCATCTCACCAAGAACGTTTTTAAAAAAATTAATCAAAAATTTTTTTTAAATTTGTCCCAAGAATAAATCCAAAACTAATTCATAGACAAAGAAATTATCTAAGTAAAAGAAATGTATCTCGTCCGACTCATATGCCCTGAAATTTTCATCCACTTCGCAAGAACATAAAAAAAATTATCGCCATTTTCTTCTTTGATGAATTCATTTCGTTTGATCCTTCCAACGCTGAGCACAAAACAAAACGAAAAAGTACTTCATGCAGATGTTAAGGTAAATGACCTATACATATTTAACGTTTGAAGTCATTTCGGTTATAAAAATTCTGGAGTTGATACGAAAAATGTTACTGACTGATTGAAAAATTAAAACTTTCTGGTGACGGATCATAAAAATAGCCGCAAACTTGGTCAAAATTCGCTGAAAATTCTTCCAAATTTTTAAGTTCCTTTTTAAGAGTTTTCATAACTGACTCATCTTGAACGATTCATGTGTCATTTTTCTCCTTTATCGTTATAGCATTTGGAGATTAGATTATTGAAAAAGTTTTTTATTTTTTTATTCTCAAAAGCAAGCGAAAAAATAGTGAAACAAAAAAAATGTTTACTGTAACTCTGTAAGCACTAAGCTGAGTAGAGTCGAACTTTTTGAATCGACTGCTGAGTCGAAGGTCGAAATTTTTTGGTTTGAGAAGTCGGAGTGGGGTGAAAATATTTGTTTTTAAGTTGAAAATTGGGTAGGAGCTCGGAGTTGTCTAATTTGAATTTTAAGAGTCGGAGTCGAACGTATGAAATTTTAGAAATAGTCGGACCTTACTCAAACGCTTCATTATATATACTAATATTATATAATATATAACATATATATATATATAATATATATATTATATATAATATATAATATATTATATATAGAATATATATATACTATATAAAAATATAATATATATATTAATATATATACTATATATTTATAAATAAATTATAATATATATATATATATATATATATATATATGATATTATATAATATATAATAATATATATATATATAATATATATATATATATATATATATATATATATATATATATAATATATATATAATATATAATATAATATATAGTATATTAATATATATATATAATATATATATATATAATATTTTAATTTATATATATATATCTATAATATATAGTATATATCTATATAATTTATATATAATATATGATTTATTTAAATATATATATATATATATATTTATATTAATATTATATATAATCTCGAGACCGGTCACGAATGCGACTCAGTGGCAACCAGAGAAGAGGCGAAATACAGAGGATCAGAAGAAACAAGAGATAGAAGAGAGGCTATCGATTTCAGCGATTTATTGAAAGATGAAAAGTCGAATCTGGGATGGTACAGGAATGAAAGATTAAAACTAAAATATGTATTTAAGTGCTGTTTAATATACAACATTTTATTCATTCATGAGCTTCAAATTGCAAAGGAAAAAAATATTACAATTTCGGATTGAAATTAAAATTTTATAAAATTAAATTTATTCTCATTTGTAATCTGGGTTGGAGGAGCAGCGAAAATTTTTGAACAACTTTCTTTTGCTATTTTGGATAATTATAAAATACAAATATAAAATTATAAAGAAGATATTTAGGATATTTCTTTTTAAAACACTTCTTCAACCACTCGTTTTTTAAGTTCTAATTTTCCAAATTTTCTAGCATAATAAGAAAACGTAAGCATAAAATACTGCTGTAACCATTAGTGATGCGGGTTGTGGTCATATATCGTTGTTTAACATACCAATAGTAATAACAGTGATTTTGTTAATGATAATATAATAATGGTAATTGATATTTTTAATATGGTGGGATTGTTAAAATAACTAATTAATATATTAGTCCAAATCTTGAAACATACTTATAGTTTTTAAAGGGATTGTGGTGATAATATAGATCAATAATACAGTAATTACATTATGAAAATTTTTAATATAGTGAATAGTGGTAGATAATATTAATATGGAGAAATATTGTGTAGGCATAACAATATTAATATAAATAGTGCAGGATTAGTGGAAGTAGTAGATAATGCATAGTAATGATAGTGAAGTATTATAATAGTAGTGAATTATATTTGTTTATATATGTGTGAGTGTGTGTATGTATCTAGGTTATATTGTATTTATGCATGTATATATGTATAAATATTATTTTTTTAAATTATATTTATTATTTATATATAAAAAGCTACCCTGATAGCTCAGTGTTAAGAGCACTCGCCAACAAGCGAGGGGGCTCAGGTTTCGCAACTGGTCGGGTGGGGAGAATGTGAGCTATTTCTCTCTTGGCTTGGCTTCGTCCTGCTTCGACGTTAAAGCGTGAGTACACACCTCCTCCTTGATTAGGCTCTGCCCGTGAGTGAAAGATCATTCTCTGTTAAAAAAAAAAACATATATATATATATATATACTATATTTTTATAATATATACATATATACTTACTATATCTATTTTGGTGTATTTTTAGCGATATAGTATAAAATATTATATATATATATATTAATATATAATATATATAATATATGATATATATAATTATCTAGTAGCGACTCCCTTCACTTTAGTAACTTTTTACTACTCGTCCTCCTCTCTCTCTCTCTCTCTAATATATATATATATATATATATATATATATATATTATATTATTATTATCATATATATAATATATAAATATAATATATATATACTCGTACATCGTATGTATTTCGACTAAATCAAAGGGAAATGGTGTTCTTCCTTACCCAACCGCCCGCCACTTGGCGAGGCTGATGACGCCTGATTAATCATTATAATATTTTAATAATATATTATAAAATAACAAAATATCCTCCATCAATTTTAAGATAAGTTTTTAGTTATTTTTTTTTATAATTTATTTGTTTTATAAATTATTTGTAATATATACGTATTAATTAGTAATGTATAGTATGCAAGATTAGAGTGTTTAAACATATGTCATTTATAAAAATCTTTGAACTATAAATCAGGAACATGCCCGTCCCCGCCCTCCGCTTATGGCAGTAGAGCGCCGCCATTTAATGGGGAAGAAAGATCTATTTCATACCAGCTATATTGGCTTTATTTTTTTCGTTTATATATTCCAGATATATTTTTTTTGTCGTTTTTCTACTCCCATCCCTAATACCCCCTTCTTCTCTCCCAACTTTATGAATTTGCAAAAATAGATAGTTTCTATAATGTTATATCAGAGGCGACTCCTGAGCACGAGTAGCACGAGGGCAGGAGTCGCCTCTGAATAATATATACTATAGTATATTAATATATAGTATTTATATAATATATATATAATATATATATATATAATATATAGCATTAATCTATGTATATATTACAATATATATTACTAATATCATATTTATATATATAATATATAATATATATATTATATTATATATATATATATTATGCTATATCACTATAATATATATATTTTATATATATATATTATAGTGATATTTATATTTATTAATATATATAATATATGATATATCAATATATATATAATTATATATATATGCATAAATAAATAAAATATAGTTTTAAAAAAATTTTATATAATAATAACTTCTAATACCTTATACCCAATACAATAATCGTGTTACATCCATATATAATATAATATAGAAATATATCGACTATATTATTATATCTTAATATTAAATATATATTATATATCAGTATATATAGTATATATATATCATATAAAGTATTATCTATAATTACTCACATCATCATATCATCCCCTCAGATCATAGAGCATCACAATCATCATCATCATCTATCCATAAACCGGCATCCTTCTCTCCTAAGACTGGTGAGGGTGCGTAGCATGCAAGTGGAAACAAAAAGTAGTAAATAGATATAGTGACGCAAGTAGGGCAGGTATAAGAAAGCCCAGGTCCTAGCCCCCTTTTCATAGCCTTTTAGTGAGAACCTCGTCGCAGTCAGAAATCCGACCCTAGAGCTTCACGGGACCGGCAGACCGACTCTTCATATGGCTATCTCGTCAATGTATTGGGGTTTCTATCACCTGGCCAGGTGGGCCAACCATTACCCTCCAAAAACCCCCGCATTCACTCTATTTGCCACCTTTCTCTCTGCCTCTGCCACTCTACATTTATCTCCTTCGCATTTCCGTTACTGGACTCAATCCCACTTTTCTTCGGTAATCCACCCGGTCGATTCCCAGACATCTCACTACCAAACCATCGCTATTCCAACCCATTTCAGAGTTCTATTGAGAAGACATCTCAAATACTTCATTATTTATCATATTAAAACATCGTTACACCACGTCAACTTCTAATACGTTCATTCCTCATTTTATCAATCTCACACCTAGCACTCCCCACCCCTAAGATTGTCCCTCAGAACACATTGTACTTTGCATCTATACTTTTATTACAGACATTAGTCTCACTACTATATCATTAACACTAAAAAACATATCTTCATGTAAGACCCAAGCACACCAAAGAGTCTCCTTACATCCAACAACGATTGTAATCTGTCTACCAGATCACCTAGACTGACTTTTCTTTGTATGTTGTGGGGAAAATGTACTGCTTAATTTGAGCACTTTTCCGTAGCGGTGCGCCGTCTGGAATGCGACGAAGGATTTCGCTGCTTGGCATAGTAAAGATTAATAATTTCCCGTCAAGCATGAAAGCCTTAGAAAGTGAAAAAACTTCATGAACTGAAATTAAATTGACAGCACAGCTAAACATGTTTCCAAACCAAATGATCAATCGAAGGCTGCAACAATTGCGTCCTTTCAAGCGTGTTATATAATAGCCAGAAATAATAAAATTTAACTGTTTATGAGAAACATATAAAGAAATATTTAGTGATATCGCAGATTTTTTATTGGAAAATTTCAGAAATAAAAATGATGAAAATATACTTTATAAGATCTGCAACCTTTACGTAATTCAGTCATAAATATCCAAAGCCATGAGGTCATAATGTAAACAACAGTTTTTAACCACACACTGATCATGTGTCTCATGTTTCTCTACTCAGTTGGATAAATCAATCCCGAGTCAGTTGACATTGCTCAGTTAACTCGATTTTTATCAAATGATACTAGTTGTTTTCTTTTAATGGAAGAATTGTTAAGTATGAATGATATCGAAGTAATGCAAGAGGAATGTCGAGTATTTTTCAAGGATTCAAAGAGCATGTTGATAAAATTCAGCTGACACTAAGTAAACTTATGTCAATTACCATAGGCGCATCTCCGTACGATTACTGGTGCAGGTTCAATGAGATATCATATCTTTATTAAAGAAAAGATGACTTCCCATAACTGTTTTTAAGTTGAATCATTGCAGTCATTCATCAGAAGTTTGTGCCAGCATAGAGAATTAAGATGTCATTGATATTACTTTAAAAATCGCCAATCCCATCAAATGGTAAATCCCTGCAAAGGCCCCTTATTAAATTACACTTGGAAGAGGGTGAACAAGATTTGCTTCTGTACACGGATGTTAGGTGGCTTAGCCGAAGTAAACTTTTGCAACGTTTTCAAGACTTGTTAAATGATGTCATTAGTTTTCTTGATGAAATGAATAAAGATTATCATCAATTGCGAAATCCAGAATGGCCTTGTAATTTGTCATTTTTGACAGATTTTACAGGCACACTAAGTTCAATTACAAAGAAAAAATAAACCAACTTGTAAATTGCTGCTTTCAAGAATCAAGTTATGAAACTGACCAGATATTGGAAAACAAGTAATTTGATAGATTTTCAAACTTTCAAGATCACTTACAAAAACATCACAAATTCATTTTCAACTCTGAAAAATATGTTGCAGAAATTCGTGCTGTTCTCCATGACTTTGAAATCAGATTTAATGACTTCTCCAAATTCGGAGAGTTGATTCAGTTTGCCATTTATCCACTCAACGAGCTCACAGAGCAACAATTCATTTCAAGTAAATTTGATGAGTTATTTAAATTGGATAAAGTTACAGTGGCAGATGAAATAATAAGCTTACGATCTGAAATGTTTCTAAAAGATAGGTTTTCAGAAAGTGATTTTTTTAAACCTTGTATGTAAGGAGAAATATCCTAATTCAAGAAAATGTAGCCAATGTTTACATTCCTGCTTTTGATCCACATATCTGTGTGAATCAACATTTTCACATTTATAATTAATGAAAACTAAACAAAGGTCAACTTTAACTGATGAATATGCTGCCTACTGACTTCGATTAACATTATCAACTTTTATACCAGACTTCAAATCTTTGGTTGGGACTTGGGAGCATTCATACCCAAACGTCACGCTAATTCAATCCAAAAGTATAAAGGTAAATGTCACACACACACACACACACACACACACACACACACACACACATATATATATAAATAATATATATATATATATATATATATATATATATATATATATATATATATATATATATATATATATATATATTATATATATATATATATATACGGGCTACCGTAACTATAAAAACAAAATTATTTATAATCTTTATTGTAATTGTAAAGCTATTATTATGAGAGGAGAAAGCATCTCTGACGTTATGTATATTATTATGTACGGTAAAATTGCTTACATCTTATACGATCACACATAGCTATTTTTGTTCTTTTTGTTTATATTATTTAAAATCTTAAGTCAACCAATAAGAGTCTTTTCCCTGACCGGCAATATCTGACGCCAAAACGAGGGAAGACGGCAGTTAGGCATACGACATCAATGCCATCAAGATGTGTCCCGGGCATTGCCCGGGCACACAAAATATATTATTTTTGTAATAAAATTAAAGGTGTTATACTATAATTAATGTTCTTATAATAAGATCTTTTTTTAGTGTCATTTGATACGCTAAGTTTGATTCACAACATGAAATAATAAATAAAAAAATTAGAAAGGAACGGTGAAAGAGATCTAGTAAAGAACATGGCATTCTATTATATGCCCCACTTTGCAAACTGTTCGAAAATAAAATGTATATAATATTGGGATTTGAGTATTCACGAAAATATATTCGAAGGGTCTGTGGCCCAATCCTTATTTATTATACAAAATAAAAATTATCTATTATGATCTGCGATCAAACTATAATAAAAGAATGTTAATAAAGAAAATAACATCAACTATTTGTTTATACACCTTCCACCTTATTAATTATTGTACCCGAGGGGGTGAGGGATTTAATTCTATGTTTAATTGATTAATGAACTCATCTACTCGCGCTACATATATATATATATATATATATATATATATATATATAATATATATATATAATATATATATATATATATATATATATATATACTATATATATATATATATATATATATAAATCTAGAAGGTCGATCTCCAAGAGCGAGATGACAAAATTTTCGATCTACTTTCGGATCAGTTGACCACCCCTGATACTAT
>JABUQX010113423.1:15000-25000 GCA_015478945.1 Trachelipus rathkii
ACAGGCAAAAATTGAGCACCCTTCCTTGAAAAGGGCTTTGCCCGTGAACGGCGGTGTTAATTTAAAAAAAAAAAGTGTAGCATCTTTCTCCTTTTACTGTCAAAGTCCTTCCAAATCGTGATCCTAAAGTAACCTTCCTATCTCTGCATATATGTTCCTGATATGAAAGGCATTACATGCATTACATTGGCATGGATATGCACATTCAAATTTCTTTCCCATCTGCAAAAACAAATGAAACTTGATTTAACGTTGCATGTTCTCGCGCTGTTTGTCACAGAGATCCCTCATTCAAAAAATTCCAGAAATTCGTGCTTCTTATATTTCTTCCCGAAATTATTATTTTTTTTTTAGTTCACAACTCACGGACATGCCCTATTCTAGGAAGGGAACTTCTCTAGCTAATTTCTACCTAAAGTCCGAACTAGGAATCGAACCCGAGCCCTTGTCATACGACTCTGTCGCTCTATCGATTGAGCCATAATCTATTCTCCTAGACACTAAAAATTCTTATTCTCTGTAGAAAATACAATAATTATTGTGTTTTCAACGGTAAAAAAAAGTTTTATTATAATCTTTCTTTTCTCAAGTTCTCTTTAACACATTACAAAGATGTCAACATTAACATTGCATCTTCTTCTCTCCCTCTTCTTTTCCTTCCAATAACATCACTGTTGTCTTACACTCTGCTAAAGCTGAACTTTTTGTTCAAACATTTGTCTCCTTGTGATTCTCAAATCTCCTGTTTCTGAGGTGGCGCCACCTCCCCTCGGTAATTTGTTTCGTCACTATCTATTAGTTTTAATATTCTCTTCTTACTGTAAACTTGCCCTCATTCAGCCCCCCAAAAAGGGGAACTTTCTCTTAACCCTCTAACTCATATTCTGTTGCTTTTGCCTCTTGCCTTTCCAGACTTCTGATATTTTACCTTAACAGTATCATTACTTTCCTTTTTAATTGGTCTAAAATATGCTGTAATGTGATTTTATTTTGCCTGCTTATAATTCCCTTATGATAGAATATAAATAATCCTGTATCAGTTGAATATTTTGATTGTCCAATCATCATGTTGAATAGCAGCAATAAGCTGAATAAAAAATCTATCTTGGAGAATTTTGGGAAACCCCGGTTTTTTGTGCAAGTCATAAAATTATCTAAAACAAAAGGTCTATAAAATCTTTATATGAAAATGGCATTTTATCTAAATTCTAAGGAATATTTTGAACGAATAGAAGACAGCTTGGGTGTTACATTAATACTATGAAGGAGTACGATTGAAACTCAATCTGTCCTGTGTTTCTCAAAGCTTGTGTTGTGTTGTGTTGTGTTGTGTTGTGTTGTGTTGGTAATTATTTCATTTTTGTTTACCAGCTTTGATCTTACTTTCCTTCTTAATTGCTTGCTTTCAATCAACTCGCACAGAAAAAGAGGGGCAACTCACAATCTCTAACTATAGTCCTATTGATTTAATCAGTGATGTGGGACCGGAGCCAGAGCCACGTGGAGCCAATAGATTTGGCTAATCGGAGCCGAAGCCATGTAGCCAAATTTTTCCAATATTTCCAGCCCAGCTCCGGATCCAGCTACATATTTTTATTTCATTTTAATTATATGTTCAATATTTTTGCTAAAATTTTGGTTGAATACATACTTACATATGAATCAAATTTCAAGCCTCTCTAGAATCCATCACATACGTTGTGGTGTTTATACACTACAACTTGTCATTCGTAATGCCTAAGCAGATAAACATGCTGCCACTCTAATAGGGAAATTGAGGTAGGATGTAGTAGCCGCAAGAAAGCCAAAAGTTGAAAAAATAATTAAAAAACATGCTGCCAAAATAGCAATTTTTTTATGAACCTACGCTTTGGAGGTAGTGGTTATTTAATAATTAAAACTAAAACATGCTGGCGAAATAGCAATTTTTGAACAAACTACTCTTTGAAGTAGTGCTTATTTAGTGATTAAAATTAAATATGTTAACTGACATAGTAATTTCTGATGTGACCCTATATATTAGATGTAATGTGGGACCAAGTAAGAAGATTGAAAAATATATTATACCAGCCATATATCAAAACAAAGAAGACTCAAAGTGAAGATATAACTCTTGGTCAGGTTTTAAAATTGTAAATCTTTGATTTACTGCCATTTCAAGACAGGAGATACTATAACTGATGGTATTAAAACATCGATAGAAAGGAGAGAATATATCTTAATGGAAATTGAAGTGATGCAGTCCTCCGTTTACTTTGATCCTAAATCTAGACATTATTAAACCAAAGTCAAAAATGCAATATACAAATATAGCAATCAGAATGAAAAATATATAAGATTTTTCGCATACATAGATAGTATCAGCCATATTTCTCAGAGAAGGGAAGCGAGGAATTAAAAAATATTGCATCATCATCATCATCATCATCATCATCATCATCATCATCATCATCATCATCATCATCATCACCATCATCTGCTTCTTCCACCACTTCTTATAATAATGAGTTTAATTTTAATGAAAAAGTCCTTGATAAACAAAGTGATTCAAATGCGAAACATTTTAAAATCAAATTACAAGTTTAGGAATTTTTTCTCTGAAATTGAAAATTATCACTATAAAACAAAAAAAATAAATAATTTTTTTTGTCTTTGCTTTGAAAGCATTATTTCCTAATTGTTTCTGTTTAGAAAGCAAAAAAAAAATAATTATATTCTCTTCAAGCTTTGCTTTTGTTACCTTGATATCGCTGTTTTCAAACTGATCTATTTTTATTTCGGAGAAAATTAATATTTTTTAAATACACGACATATTTTTATGTTTGAACATTTTGGCAACTTAGATGAAATAAATACAGAGAACGTAAGCTCAAGTATCAATATAGTTAGTTGATTAGTTCATCAGTCTTCTAGTAGCTGTTCAAGTGGAGATACGTTGTCTTTGATAAGTGTATTCGCACATATGGCATCAAGAGGTTGCAAATATCAGGAAGAGGCATTATTTTTTATGTCTGCGGAGAATTTATGAAGACATGAGTAAAAAAGTACCATGTGAATATATCCGTTAAAATGTGCGAGGCCTGTCAGGCATATTTTGGCATGCTTGTTGGGGACCAAAACAAGCAATGGGGCACCTTGTTTCACCTGTGAACTTCGCAAAAGAACTTTGAAGGTAATATATAATATATATAATATAATAATAATAATAATATATATATATATATATCTATAATAATAATAATAATAATAATAATATGTATATATATATAATATATATATCAATATAATAATAATAATAATATATGTATAATAATATAAATAATATATATATAATAATATATATATATTTATATAATATGTAATAATAATAATAATAATAATAATAATATATAATAATAATAATAATAATAATATATATATATAATATAATAATATATATATATAATAATATGTCTAATAGTGTATTTTATCCGAAGAACGTAATAATAACAACAGCAAGTAATAAAAATAACAACAATAATAATAATATATATATATATATCTTCAATATATTCTATATATAATATAATATAATATAATAATAATATATATATACATGGGTTACAGCGTTCTAAGGATTTATAGCTATGGAATTTTTAAGTGAAAGTTTGAATTTATGTAATATATTTTTTTAATAACAATTGCAGAAAGATATCTAAATATCTATATATTTTTTTCTTTGCAGGTTGGTACAGGGGGGAAATGGAGCCATGAAATTCATGGTCCAATGAATTTGGAGAGAGCCATATGACCACTCTATAGCAATTGCTCTTCTGTTTGGTGAACCCGTCCAAGTGTCAAGCTGGCAAAAATACGCCTGCTCTCATATACCCAGACCTTCCGTCATCCATTGGCCAAGTGCCACACTCTCCTGAGCTCCCTGTACCCATTCTTTCAAAGGAAAGACAGCTATCTTCAGAAGAAAGCAGAAAAATCAGAAGACGATGAAGTCGTTGATCCTGAATATAAAGTAGCTGATGAGAGAAACACATATTTTTCCAATCAAGAAGACATCAGCAACTTGATCAGAGAAGCTGACTATGACGGAAAAAAGCAGTTTGGAATAGCTTCGTTGCAGTGGTTTGGGGCTTCTTTCGGAATCACAAGGCCGAAAACTATGAGGAGTTTTTTGAGATCTTGGTCAGGAACTACGTCAAAATGGGCGGCAGGATGTCCCTAAAAGTCCATATCCTTGATGTTCATCTTGTGAAATTTAAGGAGAACATGGGGGTGTACTCGGAGGAGCATGGCGAGCGATTCACCAGGATATTCTGGACTTTGAAAACCGCTATCAAGGATCATATAACGATGATTGGAGACTATATTTGGGGGTTGATTCGTGAAAACAGCTTACCGTATAAGCGTAAATATAGAAAACTTCTCACTTCTAAATATTTTGAGGTCTCTGTTGTATAAACTAAGAATAAATAAATGCTACATTTGAGTTATATGTAATTTTTTTCTGCTTTGTGTAACCGAAAAATTCAGCAATTTTTTTACATTGGAATTGGTAAATTTGTGAAATATCATTATCCTGGTCACCACATCAAAATTTAGAGGAAATATTAGCCATTTTTCATACCTTCTAGGTATTATAAGAAAATAGGAAATTACAGTTGTTGACCAAAGACAGAAAAATGTGTTACATAGTGATTACGATCGTCTTTCAGTAATGTCTCTTGAAGAAACAATATAGTAAGGTATCCTGAAGTTATGAACAACAACAACTTAATATGGAGCGTTTATTTTCAGCTCAAAAATTCATAAAATTTTATTCAAAAACGCGTTTAAAAGAATATTTGATGGAGGTAATCTTGTTCTTAGGCTCAAATCTTTATAAGCCTACATAATTTTTAATTTGAAAGTATATTAACTTAAAAGAACTGAAATCTTTATTTTAGTAAAAACAAATTATCAAATTTATCTAACTATATTAAAACACTTCAGCAGTTACACAGTTTTAATTTTTTTATTAACTTAGTTAGTTTTTTAATTTTATTAATGAACCTTTCAACTATTAATGATTAATATACAGTACTTGATCTTGCACTGCAAAGAATTATTGACATTTAATTTTTTTAATGGTCTGTAATTTCTGGATATGCTATTATTAAAGCTTAAAATGCGATCATTACCTAAAACTATAGCTCCAGAACCAGAGAGGGACCCAGGCTGACCAGAAATCATGATTTAGGAGACGGAGCCCCAAGTTTTCAACTGGCTACACATCCTGACTCCACATCCCTGGCATGGTGGCTCCACATCCCTAGCATGATGGATCCACATCCATGGCATGGTGGCTTCACATCCCTGGGATGGTGGCTACACTTCCCTGGCATGGTGGCTCCAAATCCATGGCATGGTGGCTCGACATCCCTGGCATGGTGGCTCCACATCCCTGGCATGATGGCTCCACATCCATGGCATGGTGGCTTCACATCCCTGGGATGGTGGCTACACTTCCCTGGCATGGTGGCTCCAAATCCATGGCATGGTGGCTCGACATCCCTAGCATGGTGGCTCCACATCCATGGCATGGTGGCTTCACATCCCTGGGATGGTGGCTACACTTCCCTGGCATGGTGGCTCCAAATCCATGGCATGGTGGCTCGACATCCCTGGCATGGTGGCTCCACATCCCTGGCATGATGGCTCCACATCCATGGCATGGTGGCTTCACATCCCTGGGATGGTGGCTACACTTCCCTGGCATGGTGGCTCCAAATCCATGGCATGGTGGCTCGACATCCCTGGCATGGTGGCTCCACATCCATGGCATGGTGGCTTCACATCCCTGGGATGGTGGCTACACTTCCCTGGCATGGTGGCTCCAAATCCATGGCATGGTGGCTCGACATCCATGGCATGGTGGCTTGACATCCCTGGCATGGTGGCTCCACATCCCAGGCATGGTGGCTCCACTTCCCTGGAATGGTGGCTCCCCATCCCTGGCATGGTAGCCCGACATCCCTGGCATGGTGGCTCTACTTCCCTGGCATGGTGGCTCTACACCCCTGGCATGGCATTAAGTTCTTTTAAAAGTTTTGGTGTCAATCCTTAGGAGGAGGTTTTGGAAGGAATTTAAATCTTCTACTGTTAACTCAGATCGTCATTATGCCATTCGTAAGGATATCTTGAATCTCCTTTCCTTTTCCTTTTTCCTTTTCCTTTTTCCTTTTCCTTTTTCCTTTTCCTTTTTCCTTTTCCTTGGTCTTCTGCTCTTCAGTATGTCGATAAATCTTTTCCTATGTCGCAAGTTGGGTTGGCCGAACACCGGAATTTTGCGCACCGCACCGCACCGCACCACACCGCACCGCACTGCACAAGAGTAAGCTTACCACGCAATGCACATCACCAAAAAACATTTTTGTCGCACAGCACCGCACCTCTATGTTTCAATGCACACCGCACCGCACCTTTATATTTTTTAAAATCGCACCGCACCATGACACTGGAATTCTGTGCCAAACCGCTCCAAAATGAGCGCACCACGCACCGCACCGCACCGCACCTGGTGCGTCGGCCAACCCTAGTCGCAAGTAATATCAAAAGCATTCGATGGAGTCTGGCACAAAGCTTTGATTTCAAAATTATTATTATTATTATTATTATTATTATTATTATTATTATTATTATTATTATTATTATTATTATTATTATTATTATTATTATTATTATTATTATTATTATTATTATTATTATTATTATTATTATTATTATTATTATTATTATTATTATTATTATTATTATTATTATTATTATTACTGTATTATTATTATTATTATTATTATTATTATTATTATTATTATTATTATTATTATTATTATTATTATTATTATTATTATTATTATTATTATTATTATTATTATTATTATTATGGTAATAGTAGCGCAGAGGGGCTTCACCCCGATTTTTATAAAAATCACAGGAAATACACTAAAAAAATAATAAAAGAATAAAAAAAAACAAACGTGGCTGTTTCTTTAGGAAAAAAAGTTACAGCCTCTCAAAGTTGTTAAAACTCCCATAGGATTTTGTTATAAAAAAATATATATATATATTTTTCTAAAAATGACAAAATATACTCTAAAAAAATAATAAGGAAGCATAAAAAAAAAAACGAAAATGATTTAAATCTTTAGAAAAAAAAGTTACAGCCTCTCAAAGAGTAAAATTTTCACATAGGCTTTGTTATAAAAAAAAATTAGTGGGCCTCGTGCTAGTTTTAGGGCCATCTTAGTTCAGGTTATGATAAGATTTGTTAAATATACATAGATTTCCTCTGTGTATACCTAACAAAACATATCATAACCTGAACTAGAGGGCCTGAAATGAGACCTAACCTGGAAGGATCAAAAATGAAAAGTCTATGGGAGTTTTAACAACTTTGAGAGGTTGTAACTTTTTTTCCTAAAGAGATCGCCACGTTTGGTTTTCCTTTATTCTTCATTATTATTTTTTTTAGAGTATTTCCTGTGATTTCTATAAAAATCGGAGGTGAAGCCCCTGTGCGGTACTATTATTATTATTATTATTATTATTATTATTATTATTATTATTATTATTATTATTATTATTATTATTATTATTATTATTATTATTATTATTATTATTGTTTCAATTAAATTTGTCAATAGTGTTTCTTTTCACTGTTCTGTTACATTTGTATACTATTTTTCAGTTTAATCAATGACCTTTTAACTATCACTTCATCACAAATTCGTTCTTGAGACGATGACACCACCCGTTTTTTTTTTTTTTTTTGCTCACACCTCACGGGTATAGCCCTATTCTAGTTTATTCTAACTTGGTTTATCTCATATTTAAAGTAAGGATAAAAGAGATGGTCGTTTTCAATGACCTACTCAAAGACTCAGCCCCTTCATCTATCTCTTCGACATAATCTTCCACTAACCCCTATGTTCTTGGAAAATTAAACCTTCGACTGTTCCTAATATTCTTGGTATTTCCTCCTTTCTGGATCTTATAAGGATGAGTCGCATTGAATTTCCATTGTCCGGATCTTATAAGGATGGATCACACTGAATTTCCTTTTTACGGATCTTATAAGGATGGATCACATTCAATTACATTTTCCAGATCTTATAAGGATGAGTCACATTGAATTTCCATTGTCCGGATCTTATAAGGATGGGGCACATTCAATTTCCTTTTTCCGGATCTTATAAAGATGGATCACATTGATTCTCTATAACTAAACAAGCTTCTAAAAGGTAGGCTAAGTGTTCCGTGACTCATTCAGAATATATTCACATAGACCCAGTTGCTTTACATTTATAGGGTTTATTTTCATTCATGTATGAAGTGGACCTATGCATCACACACACAAATATGTGATGCATAGATCCACTCCATGTATGGAATGGACTAATGTATCACATATTTGTGTTGAACCAACTAATAAACTCTTTTTTTTTAAAAGGGTGTGACCTAATACATTTTGAATAATCAACTCTAATGCTATCATTGAATCCCTTAAATCTGCACACTGAGCTGCTGCATCATTTTCCATTTAATATCGCTATTACAACAGACGATTTTCTTCTAAACTTTCTAGAAGAATACCACCTCCTTTGTGGAGATCTAATATTACATATCTATCCTCACAATCTCATCCTTTTCTCTTTTCTTATCTTTCTAACCCTGAAACTACACACTATACTCTTTTCTACGAAAACTCCGTTGCTAAAGTCTAGAACTCATCCTTTTCTCCAGATTCCATAGGCTTGCTTACTTTTAAATGTCTACTATCGGAACATGTCGGATTTTGATTTGAATCAAAAAATTTCTCCCCAAAGCTTGGAATTTTTTTTTGTAGAACTTAATCTTTCATATATATATATATATATATATATATATATATATATATATATATATATATATATATATATATATATATATATATATATATATATATATATATATATATATATATATATATCTATATATATATAATAATAATATATATATATATATATATATATATATATATATATATATATATATATATATATATATATATATATATGTTAAGTGATGCAGCAGATGTCATTTTTTCGCATCCGCGAATGCGGATGTTTGATTTTAATATGCGGATGCGGATGCGGATGCGGATGTTTGATATATATATATATATATATATAATATATATATATATATATATATATATTTATATATATATGTATATATATATATATATATATATATATATAATAACATATATAATATATATATATATTTATATATATATATATATATATATATATATATATATATATATATATATATATATATATATATATATATAACATATATATATATATATATAATATATATATATATATATATATATATATATATATATATATATATATATATATATTTCGACTTTAAGCAACATCTGTTAATATAAAAGTGCTACCAGGGTGCGGGACGGGGACCCAACTTAAATGCACCCCACTAACCTCTTTCCCCAACCTTTGCTCTTAATGAAAGAGATTTTACAATTGAGTATATACTTTTTGCACTAGTATTGAATTTCAAATATAGGAAGGTTGTGCTTGAGAAACATAAATTTTTCTGCCTTTTCTGCTGAGAGTCTGTTTCTCTTTTCATCATATATTAGCCCAGCTGGTAAATACTCTCTCACTTGGAAGAATAGTTAGAGACAGGCTAAGTATTTCATTGCAAGTTTACTCAAGCGTGGGTAAACTTTGCTACCAAATGATTGGATCATCATTTGAATCTAATCGTTTTTCTTGGTGATGGTTTTCAATCATTTGCACTTCATCTTCTGGTAATGCGTGTGTTACTTCATCACTACCGGACTGTAGAAATTCTTCCAGTGAGTATGTTATTGATTTACTTGTAGAAGGTGTTGGTTCTGTGGATTTCGTGTTTTTCCTTTAAATCGGTGGTGAATTAATAGACTGTTCGGATT
>JABUQX010113424.1:7500-12500 GCA_015478945.1 Trachelipus rathkii
CCAGATCCGAATCCGGATCCGGAGCCGGATCCTCGGTATGAATTTTTTTCGGGAAATATTTTTTTGGTGAAAAATTTATTGTCGAAGACGTGAGAACAAATTTTGCAAATAGTGGCAGAAACCTTAAGCCGGATCCGGATCCAGAAGCCGAAGTCAGAGCGGATCGTAACCGGATCCGATCCGGATCCTGGTATGAATTTTCTTCAGAAAATATTTTTAGGTGACAAATTTATTGCCAGAAGACGTGCTGAGCAAGTGTTTCAAATAGTGTAGAAACATTAGTCGGATTCGGAGCTGAAGCCGTATCTGGAGCCGTATCGGGAGCCGTATCCGGAGCCGTATCCGGAGCCTGATCATGGGTATGAATTTTTTTCGGGAAATATTTTTTTGGAAAAATTTATTGTCAGAAGACGTGAAGAACAATTTTTCAAAATGTGCTGAACTTAGTCGGATCCGGAACGAAGCTGAAGTCGAACCGATCCGGATCCGATTACTGGGTTGAATTTTCTTCAGATAAAAATTTTTTTAGGTGAAAATTTATTTCAAGAAGACGTGCTGAGGCAATGTTAAATAGTGTAAAAACATTAGTCGGATCCGGAACCGAAGCAAATCGTATCGGAGCTATGCCGGATAGTATGAATTTCTTTTCGGGCAATATTTTTTTGGAGTGAAAAATTATATTGTCAGAATAGGTGCCGATACAATTTCAAAATAGTGCAGAAACGCTTGTCGATCCGAGCCGAAGTGAAGTCGGAAGCCGGAGCCGGGAGCCGGAGAACGGATCCAGACCGGATCCTGGGTAGGAATTTTCTTCAGAAAATATTTTTTTGAGGTGAAAATTTATTTCAAGAAGACGTGCTGAACAATGTTCAAATAGTCTAGAAACATTAGTCGGATCCTGAGCCGAAGCGAAGTCGTATCCGGAGGCCTTATCCGGAGCCATTTTTTTCGTTAAATACTTTTTTAGTGAAAAATTTATTGAGGAAACGTACTGAACAAATTTCAAATAGGGCAGAAACCTTAGTCGGGATCCGGAGCGAGCCGAAGCCGAGCCGAAGCGAAGCGAAGCCGAAGCCAAGAAGCGAAGCCGAAGCGAGCCGGATCCGGAATCCGGATTCCGGATCCGGATCCTGGGTAATGAATTTCCTTCAGAAAATATTTTTTTAGGTGAAAATTTATCTCCAGAACGACGTGCTGAACAATTTTCACAATTGTGTATAAATATTAGTCAGATCGGCAGACGAAGTCGTATCGGAGCCGTCTCGGAGCCGTGATCCGGAGTCGATCCTAGGGGGTGCTTTTGATTTTTTTCGGGAAATATTTTTTTATAGGTGAAAAATTTATTGTCAGAAGACGTGCTGAAAATTTTAAAAATAGTGTAGAAACATTAGTTGCGAATCCGGAGCCGAAGTCGGATCTAGAGCCCGGATCCTTAGCCGGATCCTGGGTATAATTTTTTTCGAAAAATTTTTTTTTGGTAAAAAAATTTTATTTCGCAGAGACGTGCTTACATTTTCAATAGTGCGAAACTTAGTCGAATCCGGAGGCCGAGTCGAAGTCGGAGGCCGGATCACAGATCCGGATCCTGGTAAATGAATTTTTTCAAAGAAATATTTTTTATTTGAAAATTTTAATGGAAGAAGACGTGCTGAAAATTTTTCAATAGTACATGAACTTGAGAGTCGGATCCGGAGCTAAGCTATTCTGAAATGTGAAACGAAGTCGGAGCAAGAGCCGGAGCCGGAGTATTAAATTTTTTCAAAAAATATTTTTTTTAAAGTTGAAAAGTTTATTGCCAGAGGACGTGCTGAACAGTAATCAATAGTGCAAGGAAACTTTAAGTCGACCCGGATCTGGATGCCGGATCCGGATCCCGATCTGAATCCGAAATCCCGATCGGATCCGGATCCGGATTACTGGGTATATTTTCTTCAGAAAATTTTTTTTAGGGGAAAATTTATTGCCAAGAAAAGGTGCTGAACCAATTTAAGAAAATGTGTGGTAGAATACATAAGTCGGCTCCGGAGCCGAAGCCGAAGTCGAATCTGGAGCCGATCCTGGGTGATGAAATTTTTTCGAAAAATTTATTAACGGTAAAAAATTTATTTTGCCAGGAGACGTGCTGGAACAATTTTCAAAATCAGTGGCAGAACCTTAGTACGGATCCGGGCCGAAGCCGGAAGGCCGAAGTCGAAGTCGAAAGTCGAAGTCGAAAGATTTATTTTAAAACAAAGAAACCTACGTAGAATACTCGAAGACAATGTATGTCACTTCTGGCTAAATTTAATGAAAGAAGAAAGTTCTGAACAAAGCTTCAAAGAGTTCTAGAAGCCTTAGTTTATCCGGATCCAATAAATCCGGAGCGCGTGATCCGGAGCCTGATACTGGGTATGATTTTTTTTCTGGAAATATTTTTTTGGTGAAGATAATTTTCTTGCATCATAAGAATTGCCACAACTATCAAATAGTGCAAGAAACCTTAGTCGAATCTGGAGCCGAAGCTGAAGTCGGATCTGGAGCCCGGATCCTTTAGCCGATCCTGGTATGAAATTTTTTCTAAAAAATATTTTTTTAGGTAAAAAATTAATTTGCAGAGACGTGCTGAACAATTTTCATTAGTCAGAAACCTTAGTGCGGATCCGGAGCGAGTCGAAGTCGGATCGGATCACTGGGTATAGAATTTTTTTCAAGAAATATTTTTAGGTAAAAAATATATTGTCAAAAGACTTACTGAACAATTTTCAAATAGTACAGAAACCTAGTTGGATCGGAGCGGATTGAGCCTGGAGTACGTAACCGGATGCCTAGGTAATGAAATTTTTCAATAAATATTTTTTAGGTGAAAAAAATTTATTGCCAAAAGACTTGCTGAATAATTTAAAAATAAGTCAGAATCCTTAGTTGGAGCCGAAGCCGAAAGTCCGGAGCCGGAGCCGGATCCTGGTATGAATTTTTTAGGAGAAAAATACTTTTTAGGAGAAAAAGATATTGTCAGAAGACGTGCTGAATAATTTTCAAATAGTGAAAATTCCTTAGTGATCCGGATCCGGAGTCGGAGCGGGAGCCGAGAATGAATTTTTTCGATAAATATTTTTTTTAATTTGAAAAATTATTACCAGAAGACGTGCTGAACAATTTTATAAATAGTGCAAGAAACCTTAGTCGGGCCGGAGCAGAACCGGAGCGGAGTTATGATTTTGGATATAAAATTTTTTCAAGAATATTTTTTAGGTGAAATATACCAAAGAAGTGCTGCATCATTTTCAAAAATGTAGAAACTTAGCCGGAGCCGAACGTCTGAATAAAAGAATTATTTACGTTTGTGAATATATATATAATATATAATATATAATATATATATATATATATATATATATATATATAATATATATATATATAATATATATATATATATATATATATATATATATATATATATATATATATATATAATATATATATATATATATATATATAATATGTATATATATAAATATATTATATATATATATTTATATATATATATATATAATATATATATATATATATATAATATAATATATTATATATATATATATATATATATATATATAATATAATATATAATATATAATAATATATATATATATATATATATATATAATATATATACTGCCTAGTCTATAAATATAAGATATCTTCAGGGAGAAGGCGGTAAATCTTTTTGAAATAGCCAATAAATATCCTCAACGTCATAGATGAATCAATACGTCATACTTCTCAAGCCATACCACGTGGAAAAGCACAATTTTAAATGCTAATAAGCATTATAACGATAGCATAATGCTAATAAGGTGATGTCACGAATTTTAACAATTTAGAAAATAGTCTTTATAGGTTCTCTGGATTGTTATAAATTTTTTTTTTATAAAAATGAAATTTAATATTTAATTAATATCCGCCACTCCAGAAATGAAGGCATCGGAACAGAATTTTCTATCCTAATGCTTCGATATCACTGATTTGAACTCGGTACTTATTTAAATCGACAAGGAGGGTGGTTGGAACGCCTGCTGGGGCTACATGGCATTCTGCTTGGTGTTCCTGGGTTATCAGGACACCACCAAAGTCAAGAAACGCCGAAATGTGCACAACATGCCTGTTGAAGACAAATTTGCATAAATAAGGACAAAGAAAAATTTCACTCGCGCCAGGATTCGAACCATCGACAACAGCGTTGCCGTTAGACAATGTACATAAAGCTCTACCACTAGTCCGATCCACCTTTCCTGAAAAAGAAGGCATATCAGAACAGTTTTCTAATCCTGCTTCGATATCACTGTTATTGAAAATTCTTAGTACTTATGTTAAATCGACAGAGGTGGGTTGGAACACCTGCTGGGGCTACCTGGCATTCTGCTTTGGTGTTCCTGGGTTACAGGAGTATCCAACCAAAAGTCAAGATACGCCGAAATGGGCACAACACATGCTGGTTGCGACAAATTTGCAATAAATGACGAAGAAAAAAAATTCCTCAAGGCGCCAGGACTCGAACCATCGAGAACAGCGTCGCCGTTAGACAAATGTATACAGGAAGCTCTACCCCTAGTCCATCCGCCTTTCCAGAAAAAGAAGGCATATCGGATCTTTTTTGTAATTTACTGCTCCGATATCATGCCTTTGAAACTCGATACTATTTTAAAATGGACAGGAGGGTGGTTGGAACAGCTGCTGGGGCTACATGGCCTTCTGCTTTGAGTGCTCCTTGGTTACAGAGAGCAACCAACCAAAAGTCAACGGAACGCGAAATGGGCCCAACATGCTTGTTGCGGCAAATTTGCAAAAAATAAGACGAATATAAATTTCACGTCGCTCCAGGACTCGAACGCATTGACAACAGGTCACCGTTAGAACAATGTACAGGAAAGCTCTGTCACTTGTTCCGATCCACGTCTCCCAAAAAAGATGCATCTCGGAACAATTCTATATTTGCTTCGAAATCACAGTTTTGAAACTCAGTA
>JABUQX010113424.1:15000-27500 GCA_015478945.1 Trachelipus rathkii
TATATATTATATATATATATATATATATAATACTATATTATATATATATAAAAGAACTTCCAAGGCAAGTTGTTTACGAGTTTCTCCCATCCCGAATTTTATACTGAAGCATGTTTAAAAATGTTTCAAAATATCCATCACTTAAACATGTCGATGAACTTAACGTGCTCAAACGGTAGAGCGATGGAGTCGCATGGCAAGGTCGTGGGTTCGAATTCTAGTTCGGATCCTAGGTAGAAATTACTAGAGAAGTTCCCCTCCCCTTGAAAGGGCTATGCCCGTGAGTTGTGAACTTTTTATTAATATAAAAAAAAAAAAAAAAAGTAATCCACTGATTAACTTAATCGTGACGTTACCTTTAATGTCAGTTAAAATGTTTAGCTGTTAATTAGTCGAATGCAAAGATTAATGTGTTTTTTAGCTCATAAAATAACACATACCCATATAAGTGTTTACTCGTTCTCATTTTACCTTAACAGGTGTGTGTGTCTAGTAATATTTGTCGCATTAGCGAATATAACGTTTAAGATGTACGGTTTTATGTTTATGCGTTAATAATACTTCTGATGTGATTCGATAAAACGCGTAAATATAGAAAATGTAGAGTCGTACGCCACAGTTCGTTTAAACTTGGAGAAGTTTTGTAGTACTACATAAAATGCTACACAATTTTTTAATAAGTATATCCGCTTTTGCCCTGAAGACTTTCTAGCTTGGTTTTGAAGCATTTTTACCATAGTCCTCTTTTGGAGTGCCAAGTTCGAAAAGCAAAGATTTCGCATATTACACTTTTTTTGAAAAAAGAGCCAAAATCAAAGAGGCCTTTCTGGACCAACAGTGAATAACCACACAAGAAAGTCGTTTCGACAATAATCTTTGCGTCTTCTCAAATGCAACATAATTAGATCGGAATGCATATTTATGGACGTTAGGTCCTAACGCAGTGTTTTCTTATCTAGAGACAATTTCTCGCCGGGGGGTTATATATGATTCGGGGGGGCACATATATGGGAGATGCGAGTGAAATTTTACATAAAATTAAAGGATAATGATATTCTTGTCACTTGTCAGCTAATCTTAGTCTTATTAGTTATTGTCTTCCTGAATATAGTAAATATCCGAAAATATAAACCAATCATTAGTTGTAAAAAATATAGCAATCTATTTGTGAAATTTATTGGAAGTTAGATAAATAAATTAACATAAGGGTACGAAAACATTATTCATGAGAGAAGTATCATAAATTTAAATTAATAAATGACGAATCATGACTTTTTCAAAATAAGGAAATAAATCTTTAGTAAAAAATAAAATTATATATAATATATATATATATATATATATATAATATATATATATTATATATGATATATATATATATATATATATATATATATATATATATATATATATATATATAACACTTCAGTAGGTCGTAGCCCCGACGTTAGTACTTAGTAAGCTAGGGGTATTAAAGAAGCAAGTTTAAAGGAATCGTAAACGACGAGTCTTCTCCGTCGCATACAATGTACTGTTTTTTTTAGAAATCTCATTGGAATCTCGACCCTCGAGACTTATCAATCAATAACAATGCAATTAAAGGTTTCTGGTAAGCATTCCTATTTTCTTGTTTTTACTTAGTATTCGGTTCATAGTACTGAACGATCTTTCTACCGAGGCTGTCGTTACAGGAATGACAAGAAGGATTTCACAGAGCTTTTGTACCTCGCAATATCCCATGTCAGCTTCCAATATTTTCGACAATGGAGTTTCATCTGCTTTAAATATTTCGCTTTCGAGAATGGAGTTTATATAAAAATTGAAGAATTTCAGGTCAGCTAATACACCTTCCGAATTAAGCATCGGAAATCTGTTACAAAATTTTCTAACTTCAATATCCGGTAAATTTGTTAATGACTGAAAAGTCTCAAAGCGACTAGCAAATATCATTATATCATTTGATTTGTCGTTGAACCTTTCTTCAATTTCTTCGATTACACTATCGCAGTATATCTTCACCCCTTTAAATGCATTTTTCTTATCTTCATCAGCAATCAGGCGCACTTCAGATGCAAACTTCTCCATTATTTCAAACCGAACTTTTTTTTTGTATATCACTATTGGCGTCCCTACACTGATTTGCAATACTTTGCAGGTGCAATTTTGTTCTAGTAATTAGGGGAATGACTTTGGTCATACTAATGTCCTTCTTCTGCAAAGCATTGCTAAGATAAGAGATTGCACTAATGAGTTCATTCATTACATAACAGGTGACAAGGAAACTCTCATTTCTGATTTCTAGCAAGATGCCCCCTGCAAGTGATGCAAGGTCTGTCCCCTTCTTTGTGGATATCCTCACAAGCCATCAAAATTGACTTTAAGCTCCTGAAGACAGCATTCACTATCTTATAATGAGATAACCATCTCACTTCAATGCATTCTGGAATCTGGAGGATTGGATCATTGATTAATGATTGAATATCATGCAAAATATTTTCTTCTTTTGGCGACTTGCTAAGCAGTTTGTAAATGTCTTTCAAAATATAAAAAAAATCTTTTGACCTTCTGATTTTTATTCCTGCAGGAGGCTGCTGCCAGGGACAATATATGTGATCTACAGTGTATATAGAGAACTTTTTTGTCTGCCTTTTCTGAAAGCCTTTTTCTTACACCTCCAACTTTTCCAGCCATATTAGAAGCACCATCAAATCCAAAAGCAATAATGTTGTCATAATTTAAATCAAGATCAGTCAGCTCCTTATCAATAGCATTGCAATAGTTTTCTGCTTTTCCCATTGCGGTACTTTAACAATTACAAGAAACTTTTCTCGGATTTTTACGCCTCCACTGCCTAAACATTAATACTCAGCTCCATTTCATTTCTTAAAGAAGTGCTCTCATCTGCTAAAACGGAGAACTTCTTGTTTTTCAATGTTTTTTTTCAACTCATCTTTCAAAACTTCGCCCATACATAACAGAGGTTTACCGGCAGTGTCCTTGCTGCTGTAATTCGACCTATCACTCTGATCTTTTCTCCATGTTTTAAAATCATCATTCAATTTGTCCAAAATACTTTCAATCAAACTCTGATATTTAGTAGTGTAAGCTACTTCTTCCTTTAAAAAAAATACAGCCCTCGCAAAAGTATTTTTAACCTTTCCTATTTAGTCTCTTCACTTTTCACTCTGTTCGAACAATTTGAGCGTGAATCTGGTTTCTCTCATAGCCTGTCTCCTGAGGTTTTCCATTTCTACACTTATAGTGTGAGCTAAAGAGCGTTCATGCTTCACTAATTTCCCATTTTTTCCTAAAGCTTTTTTGAAAGTTGTGAATGGAACGGTTCTGAATACCCCACCTGTCTTTTGTAGAACATTTGTAAATCATTTTCATGAAATTTTGGCACAGTTTACAAAATGCGCCTCGTTCTTCTTCATTGTATGCCAGCCAACTATATTTCTGTTCCCATTGTTTATTGTAGTAGCGTTGTTTGTCAGACGATTTTGCGGAATGTGAGCTGGTTGATCCTGCACCTTTATTTTCAACATTCTTTAAATCAGATGTGAGCAGGGCCCTCTTAATCATTTATTCCGCCCTAGTCAAAAATAAATTCACCTAAAGCATATATAAAATTATATATATATATATATATATATATATATATATATATATATATATATATATATATATATATATATATAGTTATTTTTCTGCCGTGTTCTAGCCACCTAGGGCCGCCCTCATATTCTGCCGCCCTAGACATTTGCCTAGTTTGCCTAGCGGTTAAGAGGGCCCTGGATGTGAGATGTTATTTTGTATATGAGTGGGTGGTTTGAAGATTCTTTTTAGAGACGAGGTGTTAGAGGAGATTAGTCTTAATGATGAGGGTAACATCTCACAATGCATATACAAAATCCCATGCTTTCAATGCACCTCCCATTACATAGACGAAACAAATGACTTCAATAGAAGATTCTATCAACAAAAACATGATCTTTCTTACGACTCTCAAAACTCCGTTCTTACCACACATAGATCCAATCTCAATCATAACATCAACATCAAAGATATGCGCCCAATCCTACAGGTACTCGACCCCACCAAACTCAAACTCATAGAATCACTGTGCATAACAAATTTTCCTAATTTTAGCATGCAAAAAGGAGAATATACATTTGACCCCACACTTAACAACATTCTTTCCACCTCACCTTTTTTGAAAAATATAAAAGCAAAATTTACTTAAATCTAAACTATTTCTCATTTTAATAATTTTATATAAACTTACAAAATATCATTAAATTTATTTATTCAAATAGCAACGTCTGAAAGAGGATCCAGATAAATAAGGATCGAAGCTAACGTTTACTAAACATCATATGAAACCAATGTAATAATATTAAATATTCTTGCAGTTTATTGATATTAATATTTAAGGCCTTCTTCATAACCATAATATATATATATATAATATATAATATATATATATATATATAATATATATATATATAATATATATATATATATATATATATATATATATATAATATATTATATAATATATATATTTAATATATATGAGATCATGAGAAAATAAACACTAATAACTATATATTAACTAAAGTACTCCTTACCTAATAGGACCTTCTCCGAAAGAAATTTCTATAGCAATACCTATTTTCTCACATAACGTTCTCAAACGTTCACGACTTCTACGAGGTCAGAATTGACAACTTTGTTATTTTATGGCCATATTTAGCAAGTTTCCATGCATTCTGGCTTTTATTATTTATGGCTAGATAATACAGTTTTAAACATGCTTTTTATATTTATTTGCTTTATTTTTTAATTTACGGCAAAAATTAATTCATGCTCGATTTTCGGGGCACTCGACTGTCTCCGGGGGGGCAAGGCCCCCCCGGAAGTAAATGCCTGGAAAGAAACACTGTATTAAGATGCCAAATTTGTCCAGTTTTAAAGAACTAATAAAGTTGGTCTATTTTTAGGGCTGTAATATAGCAGCCCAAATTTTATATAATTGGATATATTGAGAAACAAATATCGTACGCACAATTTGATTTTTTCAGAAAATATTTAGATCTAGTAAAGCAATTATAAAAACTATTATATACTTCCACATATATCTCTTCTATTTTGGTTTTATTTTAGGATATTAAAAACTATTATATACTTTCACTTATGTCTTCTATTTTATTTTATTTAGTACCGTATTTAGATGTAGGATATAAAAAGTCATATATGCTTAAACTTATATTATCTTATATTTAGTGGATTTTGTACTTTGCCAATATTGGGTATAATGGCAAGAATTCACTAAACGCCAAAAAACACTATAGTTCACTTCAGATTCAATAGCGGTCCTAATTTGTCGCGCTTGTGAAAGTCAAATTTAATAGTAAAAAATGTTAAGGGTATGGAGGTAAATTGTCTTAATTTCTTTTCAAATATATCAACTATCATTCTATCTCTATTCTCTTTGCCTAATACCTATCTATCAATTTACCATTTTACCTACTAAGTTATTGAAAGTGCTAATTGACTAAAGCATAAAGGCTACGGATTATCTTAGGGCTACAAGACTACCTCAAAGCAAAAAATCTTTGAAACCCACAAATTTAAGGTTAGATCTTTTATAAAACACAAATTGCTCTATTTTATATATTAATTTTTTTTTTTTTTAATTTTTATAATTGTTTACTAGTTTTCAATTGTATTAACTTGTTTATGAAATTTCCTTTCACACTTTTCCTTTGACAAAACTTTCATATTTCTATCACATCCTACGCTTGGCATTTTAAATTTGGAGGAACTCAGCCCGGAGCCCATACGTAGAACGAGCCCGCCACTGCCCATGCATACCGGAGAATTATCCATAAGCCTGCTCCATGCTACGACATGGTAATCAAAAATGTAATAGCATGAATTTGATGACGCGGTATGTGTCAGAATGCAAAATCTAAGCTGGTAAAAGACATGACATTTTTTGATGAATCCGATGATCTGAGATGGAAGTTGAAAAGTAATAAAATCACCTTCTTCAGAATAGTTACAATGAAGAAATGAGAAATTTCAACTTTTAGTTAAAAAGACGAAACTCTGTGGTATAGCGAATGCTCTGAAAATTTTTCTTACGGAGATCGAAGCAAGAAAAATTCATAAATCCTGCTAAAATTACCTGCATTTGCGTATATACCCGTCAGATTTATGAGGAAACCTTTGGCGCAAAATGCATTCATCTGAAAAAGTTTTCTTTTAGAAAGAAGGAAATATCGAATTTATCCCTCTCAAACTTTAAAAAAGTTTTTATCCGCTAAATCTCCATGATTTTGTATCCCAATATTAAGATTGCTTTAAGACGTAAAATTTTGCATTCCTGCCACAAACTGCTCAGCTGAAAGATCATTTTCGGCATTTAGAAAGTAAAATTATTTGCTCTCATCTGGCGTGCTCACAACGCTTGTTGCATTCTTGCTATTCCTGCAATAGAAAACGATATAGGACTGCAAAATTAGATTTTGAAAGATGTTACTGACAATTTGCAAGTCAAAATGCAAGGTGTAAAGCCATTAATTTTTTAAAATATCTAAGTTTTTCATATATTATTATATATATATGACTATTATAAATATATACATAGTATATATATATATATATTAGATATAGATGTATGTAATATATAATATATATATATATATATATATATTAATTATTATATATATATTACTATATATTTATTATATATATATATATATATAATATATATTATATATATATATATATATATATATATCAGGGCTGCGGAGTCGGTCGGAGTCGGAGTCGGAAGTCGATAGAGCTGAAGCCGGAGTCGGAGTCGGAGTGCGGAAAGCCGGAGTCAGAAAATCCTGTGTGATGGCGCCCGGAGTCGGAGGTCGGAGTCGGAGTCGAAAAATTTATAGGCCTATTATTATTATTATTTTATTATTATTATTCAATTATTATTATTATTATTTTCAAACCCCTATTATACTTATTATTATTAACATTTATTTAATTGTAATTATTTATTTTTATTAATAAATATTTATTTAAATTAAGACTACAATATATATGTTTTTTTACTGGTTAAAAAAAAAAAAAAAAAAAAAAAAAAAAAAAAAAAAAAAAAAACGCACGGCTGTTTTTACATAATAAAAATAAAATAATTTCATTATAATTACGTTGTCAAGTTTGTTTCCGAAACTGAAATAAATTTGTTTGTCATGTGTTGCAGCCGCATTTTTAGTCTTTACGGGTACTTTATGTCTTTACGGTACCCAACCTTGGCGCAACACGGCTCGCAGTGGCTCCTGAATTGTTCTCGGGTGACTTTGCTATGATCAAGACATCCATCCAGATAAACCAAAGCGAAAGGAAGGCCTTGAAAGGGTCGAGTGTTATGAACCTCTGGGAAAAGATTGTTCAGCGTTCCTCAAGCCGAAATGGCATCCTGAGGAACTCGAACAAACCAAAGGAACAATAACTCCGTCTTGGGAAGTCCTTCAGGCATCAACTAGGGATATGGTGGTAGGCCCTGACCAGATCGAACCTCAAAAAAGATAGTTTTGCACCATCAAGATGTGACGTGAAAAATTGTATATGAGGATTGATAGCGATCGGGAATTGTGACAGTGTTCAATGCTCTGAAAATCACCACAAGGCCTCTAATCGCCAGTAAGTTGGCTTTGGGGACCATTAGAAGAGGATTAGACCAACAACTCTTAGAAAGAGAATAATTCCCAGATTCATCAATGGGGTCAAACTCAGCTTGGCTGCCTTGAGTTTTTCAGGAGAGAACGACGAAGCCCAGGCCTAAAGGTCTCAATTATGATCGAGCACCGCATGCTTGGGGAGAACGGAAAACAATAATGACGAAGGGTACGGGAAAAATTCATTCAGCAGAAGATGCGAACAAAGAAGGGAGAAGCAGTTGGAGGCACATCAACCACGGAAAATGGGGCCCCTAGTTGCAGAAAGAAGTGAAGAGATGTAAAAGGTAGAGAGGTAACCCTCCTACTAAAGCGCTTGTTACTAAGGTCTACAAGCGTTGTAAAGTGAGGAAGAAATTGGCACCTTGATGGGCATGTAGTGACATCAGCAGACCCGATAAACACCCATCAGAACTCTCTGCCTAAAGGGAGAGGTCCAACAAGCATATCGCTCAGCAGTAAATGACTATTGAGAGCCTTAGCAGCCTGAAGATCTGCGGTGAGGTAGAGGTGAGGAAGAATCAATCTTAAGTTTCTAGGAAGCCTAAGAGACTGTAAAGCGCCGGTATCGAACTAGGTAACAACGCTTTGAAGAAGCGAAGAAGTTTGTGTTGTAGAGCGGCCAAGTATTCATAGTCCACCCCACTACAACCTGGCTTGCTTGTTTCCTTGAAAAGTAAGGGAGAAGAACACTTGCTTGGCAAGATTGCCGAAAGTATGGTGGTAGTAATAGTATCCATTGGGAATACATGCTCGAGAGGAATTTCTTCCCGACCTGAAGCGGCGCGAGATGGTGTGAAAGAGACTTACACACGCAGTGACGACCTGAGTTCCGCTGAAACATCTGCCTAAGCCCTCTCCAGAGCGGAAATGCGAGCTTCTGCATAAGCTGGCAGTTCGGCGCGGATAGATCCTTGAGAGAAAGGAAAAGAATACTGGGAAAGGGTGGGGTTGTGGTGAGAAATGCAGCAGAGATGGTGGGTGGAAGCATGTGCGCAGCCGAAAAATGCAGGATGAAAGTAGGGGAATACGCGGATGAAGCAGCAGGGAATGCAAGGGAGATGTTTCGCGTGACAGGGTGGATGTGTAAGTGCTGTAACCGAGGAAGTGGGAAAGGCAGCTGTGAGTATGGTAGCATGTTAGTACGGGCTTGGCATGCTGAGTCGATGCGGAAAGAGCGCTGAGGGAAAGATATAAGCTGCTGAGGAACCGCGGATATTGATGGAGCATGGGACCTCAACATCCGATCGGCTTTCTCAGAGACCACCTGGAGAAATAGAGCCTGCTCCAAGGATACTAATATATCTTAAGCATATGGTGGCATCTTCTGCAGGAAAAGATGCCTAACAATGGCTTCTTCCCTCGCAGATGGGATACCATCTGCCAAGAGTTCAGACGACGTTCGGTTACCGAGGTGTGTGCCCCAAAGCAGCCTCCCAAACTTAGGTTCTTGGGATGATGCCAAGCGAGCTATAAGTAGCTCTTTCAGGACGATGTATGGGGTGGGAGAGATGTTACAAGCTCCGAGGGAGTCTCGAACCTGCAGTAGACTGCTCCGGGGAGGGGCGGCTATCACCCGAGAATACTTATTCTCTTCTGTTTCAGTTCTACTGAAGACCACCTCCACGTGTTGAAACCAGAGCTCTGGTTCCGTAAAGACTAAAAAATATAGTTGAAAAATTGTGTTTATAGGGTTTTACCTTTGGCCTTGTATCTTGTCAAAATTTGATTTATTGGGTTTTACCTTTGGCCTTGTAACTCTGTCTGAGGTTATTAGCACTTACCTAAACGTAGTAGATAAATTGATTAGTTGAAGGTAAAGATAACAGAGATAGAATGAAATAGTAAGAAATAGAAAATTTACAATTTATTTCCATATCTTTAACCTTTCGATTATTAATTTGAATTTTAACACTTGCACACGCTCGAATCGTTTACTGATAAGTAAGGAACTTTATTTTTTTTGGCACCTAATGAATTCTGGACAATTTATACCCAATAGTAGCAAAGTACAAAATCGACTAAAACATTGTGTTAAATATATATGGAAGCATAAGAGTTTTAAATTCCACATCTAAACACTAAAATAAACAAAATAGAAGAGATATATGTGGAAGTATATAATAGTTTTTATATCCTATCACTGAAGAGTTGCAATGAAAACCATTGCAAATTAAAATTTTACAAATGAGATAAATTCCCGTGAAAGAATTCTTGACACTTGACAGCAGCCTGTCTAAGTGGTCTTCCTTTGACTAAATTGATCTGAGAATTTTGGTTCTGTTGGGAGTTGAATTGAAGTAAATTTATACCTGAAGTTGAAGGTTGAACATCTACAATGGCAGTATCACTATTACTTTGAAGAACTGAGTTTGAATTTGAGGGATTAACTTGATCTGTATTAGTCATTGTTTTGACCATCTGAATTGGAGAAGTCAGAGCTTATATGAGCATCAGCTTCTCCAATGGAGACAGAGGGGGTAATAGATAACTCCAATGGGTAGAGATAGACAAATAGAATGATGACAGGTTTTGTTCATCTCCCCTTTTTAACAACACCCTTCCCTGATCGTTATTGTCCATGATCAACAATGACATCCAGAACCTGCCTAAAAGCTTATTAACGTGTCTGAATCAGAACTATATCTCCAATCTTAATTCTATTGGTCCACTCTGACTGATAGAGATTTCTACTTTTCTGACGCAAATTTAATAGATAAGACTCATACCATAATTGCTGAAAGTCTCTTAAACTCTTCCTTGAGCAGGTTAAAGTTATGGTTAATCTCTTGTTGTGCAGGAGGAGGTTGCCTTTCCATATGGGGTGGAAACCTTCTATTGGAATATGAGGTTTGAATTCCCCTATAGGGTTCAAAAAGAAATTTGAAGCAATAATTTCCAAATCATTTTCTGATGACCTATAGGTTAAAGGTCTTGAATTAATAACATTGATAATATTTGAAATAGCTGTTAACAGTTGATAGTAAGTTAGGGTAGTCTTACCTATTGTTTTTACAGAGACCTCCCTTAAATGCTTCCGCATCATCTCTCCCAAACTGATCCCAGCCCAACTGGAATAAGATTGGGACCTATTATCAATGTTTTGATTGCTACTGAGCCGCATCATGTTCGGAGAACATATCTGAAGACAAAGATTCTAACATTAATATTTCCACATTGTTTGAATCCTAGCATATTTGAAGTACAAACTGGAAGGTAATCCATATTTATTTCTGAAACATTGCATGAAAGTAAGAAGAGTTCAGGTGGACATATCGGAAGAACAATCAACATGAATAGCTCTGATATTAAGGCAGGTGTAAATTAATAGATACGTTTTTTGAAATTTCTTATTATTATCCTCTACAAAGAGATATCCTGTAAAATCCACCCCAGTATGCTCAAAAGGACGCACAAAATTAACTCTACGATGAGGAAGATTAGTCAATTTTTGGATATTTAAAGGGTATACTGTTAAATTTTTTGAAAACTATACTCAGACAAAACATTCTTTACAGCCTGCCTGGCTTTGGTAATTCAGAAGTCATTGAGATCTGATGAAATTGATAGTGGCTAGAACACCCAAGCTTTGACACCTAGAATGAAAATATCTTATGATTAATCTAGTGAAGTGGTGATCCTTGCCAAGAGGAATTGGATTTATGACATCATAATTATATAAAAGTGTTTTAGCAATTCTCCCTTTGGATAGGATGAGTCCTTTATCATCTATAAAATAAAATTAGTTGTTTAACTAGTATTGGATTTCAATTCCTTTTAGGAATTTCTTTGGAGAAAATAATATTTTCCTTGGAAAAACATGCTGCTGCATTATCTTAACAATAGAGCCTGGGCTTTTCCTTCTCATCACAATTTTCATCTAAAATTTTAATATTTTTGTAGTTAACCTTATAAAGCTTATGCACATTTGAGGTAATCTTAAAGGTAACAATGACTGAAGTGACACCCAAAAGATAATGTAACAATTTCAAAGTCTTTTTCCTTATTTGGCCTCAGAACAAAACATTTAAGTTATCTAAATTATGCCAATGAGATTGATCTTGAAGAATAACAAGAGGATCCTTAAGCCATAATGGCAGTTTTTTGAAAGAAAAGTAGAGGTTGTAACCACCTCTTGTAATCAGATTTTGCGGGATTTCAGCAGTACCTGATAAAACTAAGTAAAATGGATACCTCCGTCTCTTGTTCAACTTGGTTTTTTGAATTTGAAATTTTTTTTGAGGCTATTGTTTAGAAAAATATTTTTATTTTTTGCTCTTCCGGACAGGAGCCATGAAAGAACAATTTGAGCATCTACAAAGACTTTTATGCTTTTGAACTGAACATTAGGAAATTCTGATAATATTGATTTGATACACTTGAAAAATAAGAACACAGACAACAACTCCAAAGAGGGCAAAGCCCTAGATTTGAGGGGGGCCCTTGGCCTTTGAAAATACTAAACTAGAACCTTGACCTATACTATAAACCAAAAACATAACAAGATGTTGAAGCATTACAAAATATAAATAAAGAGTTTGTGGAAGAAGGTGAGAAGCACACCTTTCAATTTCAATATTATGTAATTTATTTAAATCTGAACAAAGAGAGGACCAAGAAACTAAAACATCAGAAGGGATCTTTTCATCCCAATGAAGACCTAATTGCCATAATTTCCTAATCAATAACCGACCCCTTAAAGAGGCGGGTAAAAGTATTTAAAGAGTCAAAACCTTGGATGTAGCTGTTCATTCA
>JABUQX010113424.1:37500-45820 GCA_015478945.1 Trachelipus rathkii
ATGCCTTCTTTGAATATCTTACTACCTCTCACGTGACTGTTATATCTTCTCATCCAAGTACTGAAGTCCTCTATTTAGGAGATTTCAATGTACACAGACTGAATGGTTGGAGTACTCTCATACTGATTTACGGGTGGGGGATGAGGCGAAATCAATTAGCAATTCCTCAAACGTCTGGAACAACTAATTAAAGAACCTACACATATTCCGGATCGTCCCTACCAATTCTTGAGCACACTTAACCTATGTTTCACCACTAGTCCTTCTCTATATATAAATATACCACCTTCGCTACTATTTGTAAATCTGGCCACAACCTTATATCTCTTAATTTTAATACTTTCCTCCCCAACAGCTCCTTCCTGTCCTATGCGTTTTTTCTGGCATTTAATCGGGCCGATTTGGGGGGGGGGGGAACTTGAGTCGCTTCTACGCTAACTATAATTGGAGCGACTGCTTTGACTCTGAAGACGCTTCAGCTTCTGCCTATAAGGTGGGAGCTGTAATCGTTGATGGAATGAGCATGTTCATTCCTTCTTCAACTAAATCTTTCTCTCTTCAAAATCCATGGTTCGATCGTTCTTGTTCTCTGGCCATTCAGGCTAGAGACAGTGCGCATCGGGTGTGGAAATATTTTCGTTCTCCTTTCACTCTCGATAATGTTCAATCAGCTAGAAATTGTTGCAGGGAATTTTAGGTTTTCCCTTTCCCGGGGAACCCGAACAAAGCGGACTTTCATTAAACGAAAGTGTGTTGACCTCCTAGGTTCTCCTACTGACAAATCTTTCTGGCTTCTTTCCAAAAACATCTCCAACAACTTCTGTAAATCTGTCTTTCCTCCTCTTATTCGCTCTGATAGATCTGTTGCTAATACTCCAACTGAAAAGGCCAATCTCATTCGCCTCCTATTTTCCTCTAACTCAACCCTGGACGATTCTGGCATTCCTCTTCTTCCTCCTTCTCCTCTCAGGTGTCTTATAAATTTGCCTGTGATTACATTTGATCGGGTGCATGGGTTTCTGAAATCCACGAACGTTAGGAAGGCGGGTGGCCTGGATGACATTCCTCCCAGAGTTTTGAGTGAGTGTGCTTCTGTGCTGTCCCCGCCCCTCGTTCAACTATATTCTCTATGTCTCAATACTATCACTTTCCCTCAGTGTTGGAAGCACGCATATGCCCAACCTATTCCAAAAAAGGAAGCTGCTCTGATCCTTCTACCTATCACCCTATAGCTCTCACTTGTATTCTATCTAAGATCTTTGAAACCCTTCTCAACTCTCACTTCTTAGACCAGTGGTTTTCAAACTGGGGTGCGCCTCGATATCCCAAGGGGTGAACAAAAACCATAAATTTTATTTTTTTTAGTACACATTATCACACACATGAGAAATTTGAGATAAGAATTTTTAAAAATTTTAGTAACCTTCTAAGTTACGACTTTCATTGGGCCTTAATCCATTCAATGAAAATAGCAAACTCAAACATCTTCATTTTACATTTCAAGAACAGCTGATTGAAATTAAGGAAGATAAAAATTTAAGAAGTACTTTTACTGAAACAGCTTTGACAAATTAGTTGTATGGATTGAAAAATGAATATCCAAAATTGGCCCAAACTGCAATTAATTCCTTGCATCTATTTAGGTCAACATATTTATGCAAACAAACGTTTAGTGCTATGACAGATCTTAAGACAAAAAGGAGAAATAAAATAAACATTAAACCAGAGCTATCAATTGCTGTTTCTCAGCACTTCAACCAAGAATTTCTAAATTATTGTCAAGCACATCCTTCTCATTAAATTATTTAAAATAGGTGTTTTATATTTATTTATTTATTTATTTATTTATTTATTTATTTATTTATTTATTTATTTATTTATTTATTTATTAATTTATGCATATCCCCATTTCCAGCATGACTGCAAGGTAGTGTTGGTAGGTAATAAGTACTAACAAATATCACCACCATTCACGAAAGGAACAAAATAGTAGAAGGGGGTTTTCAGCCTCTTGCCACCAGAGGAAGTGAATTCTGAAAATTTTCTTCATATGATCGACCACTTTGAGAAACGCAGCTTTTCACATTCTACAATTTAATATTCAAATTTCTCTTTTTTTTATTTAATATTTGTTATTAATTATTCAAAATTGCTAAAAGATATGATGTTAAAATTTTTTTAACTCCTCCATCGTAGATTTAAAATGAGATTAATTTAAATGTATTAAATTTTGCATTTTTAAAATTCCGAATCGTAAAAAATATATTTTTTCTTTTAAGTTGTTATTGTTACTTTTAACCAAGAGCAGTCCCTTCTGAAACTATGGTCAGACCACTTCTGAAGTAAACTTTTCAGATTTTCTTCTTTTCAAAATATAACTTCAGGATTTCTTCTTCTTTCCAATCTCTCTTTCTTTTTGCCTTTCTGTTTTTCGCTTGCCCTCTGGTTTCCCTGTGTCCAATTCGACGAGCGGTCGAATCTATATATATATTAATAATAATGATATATTTATATATATATATATATATATATATATATATATATTATATATATATATATATATTATATATATTTTATATATAATATATATATATATATATATATATATATATATTGTGAAAGGATAGAGGTGCATGGAATCTATTTTTTATTCTTGGGGGTGGGCCACTAAAAAAAGATTGGGAACCACTGTCTTAGACCATCTGGAATCTCATTCCCTTCTTTCCGATTGCCAGTACGGCTTTCGGCGCTCGAGGGCTACTGGCGATAATACTTTCCTATCTAACAGATTTATGGTTTTCCGTCCTTAGGAACTACGGGGAGACTTGCGTGATGGCGCCTGACATATGCAAAGACCTTTGATTGGGTATGGCACGCGTCACTGCCCTCCAAACTCCCCTCCTTTGGGTTTCCTCCTTCTCTTTGCTTACTTATGTCTAACTTTCTTTCAAATCGCTCAATATCGGTTGTTGTTGATGGACCTACTTCTTTTTCTTTTTCTGTCAATAGCGGTGTTCTCACCTGCACATCTATCTCTAACCACTCATATGCCGATGACTCGACCATTCATTCTTTAACCCATTTCAATTCTGCTCCCTCTTTTACTTCTAGAATTGCCTCTCGTCTTAATTTTTCCGACTCTATTCTAGCTGGTCTGGATAGAATTTTCTGGGAGGGGTCGTCTCAACCTTGTGAAATTCAATTCTTTAAAAACTCAACTTCTACAAATCTCCCTCTCTAAGACACCTTCTAACTTTCCTATCATAAACAAAAAAATGTCTTGGAAACCTCACCGCAACGGTTGTTAGGGCGGCCTCAAAGAAACTGGGAGTTCTGTTTAGACTGCGAGACTTTTTTTCCTCTTCTCAGTTACTCCAGCTATACAAGGGTCTCATCCGACCTTGTATGAAGTACTGCTCTTATATCTGGGGAGGGCTCTGGTTTCACCCGGCTTTTGGATAGGGTCGAGCTAAAGGCCATAAGGCTTATAAACTGTTCTGTACTTTCTAGTTCACTTAACCCTCTATCTTTGGGGTGCGATTTGATGCTTTATCTCTTTTCTATAGTCACCGCAGCGACAAGTGCTCGAGGGAACTTACCACTCGCGTATCACCACCTTTATGAAGCTCTCGTAGCACAAGTTGTGCTGTGTCAGCATATGAGTGTATGAGTTTATTATATGATGTTAGTAACTCCAGACTAGCTCGCTGCGGTCCTTCCTTCTTTCCTGCCACCGCTGTTCTGTGGAATCTCTTCCATCTTCTGTGTTTCCTGCTGAATTTAATCTCCCTCACTTTAAAGCCTGCGTCTGTGCTCATCTACGTAATTTGCGTTAGATGAACTTTTGAGGCGTATAACATCCCCTCCTTGAATAGGGCTCTGCCCATGAGTGGTGGTGACAACTGCTAAAAAAAGGGCATCTTGTTACCCCTAATTTGATTTCTTTCATGGAACTTTAAAGACATGCTACTTGATACTCCTTTTTATTCTTTACTTTTCCATGTCCTTCTGGCAGCCTTTTGCCATCTGAATGCAAGCAATAATCCTTTTCTTCCTCCTAAGCAATCATTTTGTTTTTTCAATTTTTGTTCTTCAGCTCATCTAATCATACGTTTGAAAATGCCAGACTGGGAAGGAGTTGGCCGATTTATCCCACTTTTTGCAAAACTTTGAAAAACTTTTGATGCCTTATGAGTAAAAACTGATAGTTCAGTAATTAATTTAGTAGGCACAGCTGTAGAAAATCTTTGATTTATTTTAGAAAAAGATTCGTAGATGCTATCATCAGAACTGGTATCAGAATTTGTGATGAAAGTGCTTGAATTGTCATCTATTAAATCATAATGTGGCACGCTTTCATTTTCTCTATGAACGCATCTCTGCCTTTCTGATGGATGAATTAATGAAATTGGAACAAGTTTATGTGTTGCATACCCTATTTTCCCTTCAGATCCAATTTGTTTTTTTATACAGTTTCTTGTCTTTTTCACACAACCATTGCCCTTCTGGCTTTGTAATGTCAAATACAGAATCTATTTTTTTTTAATTCTTTTTGATATCTTTGACTTTTTTTATATTTTCCTATTAGTTTATTAATACGAATAATGACTGCCTGCTCACTAAGTATGGGAAACATCTTTTTCCACAGATTAACTAATTTTTCAAGAGTAATTTTAACGTTTTTTTCTTCATCATCAAGCAGTGCATGATAAAGCCCTAGAACATTTTTTTTTTTAAAGGTAACCTATTGTAATCTTTGAAATTTTCAATTCTTGGCAAATTTCTTTTGTCTTCTTGCCGTACTTTGCATATTTTTTGTCTAAATTTTTTCCATTCTTGTCGACTGTATTAATTGAGTTAAAATAAGCCATTATATGTATTAGACTAAACTATTGAATTAGACTACAAATATACTATTTATTATAGAAGTTAATCTGAAAAAGAAGAAAAAAACCATGTAAGACCTTTAATTTATTAAAATTTAAATAAGAAAGAAAATTTGAATATCATGCATGTTTTGTAAGTTTATTCATTCATTTTATCTAATGCTAGATAGTAGCTTCTATAGTTATTGTATATACCACAATCATCACAATGATAACATACTCAAACTCTCTATACATATTACATAACCAATGTTTCATCCCTCATAAAATATAATATATAAACAATTTAAATTTTGGCACTCAAGCTGCACAACGTAAGGCTCGCATATATAACTATATATAACTATAAATAACTATATATATATATATATATATATATATATATATATATATATATATATATAGATATATATATTATATACATATAAAAACTATATATATATATATATATATATATATATATATATATATATATATATATATATATATATATATATATATATATATATATATATATATATAAATATATATATATATATATATAATTATTTATATATATATATTAATATATATAATATATATATATATATATATATATATATATATATATATATATATATATATATATATATATATATTATATATATATATATTATATATATATACAGGGTCGTCGCCAGCCTTCCAAGCAAGGGGGAGATATATATATATATATATATATATATATATATATATATATAATTATATATATATATATAATATATATATATATATATATATATATATATATATATTATATATATATATATATATAATATAATATATATTATATTATAAATATGTATATATATATATATATATATAAAAGAAAGACGACATAAAAGTAGAAACATTTGTATGGATAATTAAATGATTAATGTTTAAAAAAATTCTGTATTAAAACAATAGAATATCCAATACATATGCAAATGATGGAAAATTCACAATATAGAGCATTTGCAAAATTGATATTATTTAAAAAGTAATTTCCTTGGGTTCAACGCAATTTATCAACTACTTTTTGAATAAAATAATCATAAATTGTCAAACACAATTTTCTGTGTACACTGCCATCATAGCCAGTCAGTTTACCTGTCGTCTTCCATAGTACTTCACAGCCAAGTCTTGATCCTTCGCAGAGTAATGAAGAATGTTCTACTGTACTGGTGGTGGTGCATGGCTGGGCGAGTAGTATCATAAAAGCCTTTTTTTCGTCGACGGTAAAGAATAGTTAGTCTCCTTTCAGACTTTGGGAGACAAACAAGATTTTAGTCTTCACTCTCAGTTTCTTTGGTCCTTCCAAATTTTTTGCTAACCAACGTTCTAGCTCTTCTTCTATGCCTCCTAAGTGGTAAAAACTATAAAAATGAAGCTGTCTTTTCCCTTAACTCATCGATTGTTATGAGTAGCATGTGGAAAGGATGTAATCGTCCAATGCATAGCGGTGTATTTTCCAGTAAGAAAACCGGTAATTTCAAAGAAGACGTTTATAATCTAGATAACAAGAGTTATAAGGGATCTCTCCAGAACTCCGTTGGGATTTGTTGCTGGATAGTTGCTGCGGTGGCAGCTACCTACCCAAAAATCCGTGGGTATATTCAGAATCAACAGTCCTAGTTTGCTCGGACGATCTTTGATTAGCTTCTTTTAACACTTCATAGGTGATTTTTTTTCTTCATCTTTCGATGGCTCCTACCAATTTCCCCCAATATCGGTTGAATGTGCTGCGAAGGTTTTGACGACTATCCAAGGTCTTTGGATTGGGAGAGCATTTACAACTGGCCTAACTCGTTCAGAGTTACGCGGATCAACGATCAATATCTGCCATGATGAATGACGACCTTACATACGCGCTGAATGCAACTCGAAAAGCGCTTTTTCTTCGTGGCGGTAATTTCCTTCAAGAGAAAGCGATTTCTAATGCTTTAATCATTCTTACACAAACTGCTCCTTAAACACTTTGATGCACTTGTGTTGTTTCAGACCATCTGGTCTGCCATAGGCTTGGGATGTTTGGCATTAATCTTCTTCTGAAGACCGACTCGCGAAAAAAACGTATAATGTCCTTTATAGTACCCACAGTATTGCGGATTTCTGGTATCGTGTTCAAATCATTTACTACTGAATTTTTTGTTTGTGTGAAGAGCAATGGAAGAACAATGCTTTTTTTTATACTTTTCCGCAATATTACTTGGACACCTCTTTCTTTGCCAGGACATCGTGGAACAGCCATCGAAACCCAAGCCCACGCATTTCTCGGATCTAGTTCTTCAGTCGTGACAAAATCGTTAATGGCTTTCGCAATGGTTTTTTGCGTCAAGCGCTTTCAGTTCTACACAAAGCCAATAAATTCCTCTGACTTCATCGGACTCTTTGTCGAAATTGCGCAACACTATGGATAAATTGTTCCTTTCCAGAAATATAACGGTTTCATCTGCTAGTAAGCTTTACCTTATTCCTTTAACTTATTAACGATGCTTTCCTTTATAATAGTACCACATAGAGAAATGAATTTCCTTCTGAATCTGAACTGATTGGTATGTGACATTTTTCTTCCCTTTTTCAAAAAATTGGATTTTTCGCATGTTCTGATTTCCGGCATCTATTCGTAGGCGGCACAAATCTTGCAACACTCCTCATCATGATGCTTACCCCGAGGCGGTAAATCGCTCATACCAGAAAATGTCACACATGAATTATTGAGGATAATATTTTTTATTTCTTCTATGATTTTCTTAGAAGGCTGGTTAATTTGGATGTCTACCGGCAGTCCTGTAGAAACAATCTTGCAGCTTTCAACAGGCAGTTTTTTATGGCCAACTCTGTGTTTTATATTCCCTAAAATCGCATGAAATCTTTATATTTAATGAAGTCTTATTGTTTAAAGAGCCTTAGGAAACCCTCTTGACCGACGATCTGTTTATTTGGTGGAAATAAAGATAACAACTCTGCAAATGCTCCCTTTAGGCGCGCTGGAGTATAATATCAAGCTAAAGGTGAATTGTCCTCCAAAACCAAACATGTCCATGCCTTGAAGTTATTCCTTTTAAGTGTGGGGTACATGTCATCACACCAATTATAAGGTTAGTAAACTGTAAACACTGTTTTCTTTTTCCTCTCTCCTTTGAGCACAGCTGCTCCTTTTCTCTTTCTTTTTTCCTCAGTCAAATCCATAGGATGAATGTCAACGTATCTACCAAATCATTTTCCGTGACTGTCATTCTAACTTGAAACAACAACGGCTTGAAAATCTAGACCCCCATATCCTCTCATAATCTTGACCTTCGTGTGGGGTTCACTTCGGTCGAGGTGCTGGGCCTGGGTGTGGGTTCTTTCTTCAATCACATACGAATTAAGAAGGTTGCCTTCTTGTGTTAGTCTTTTTTTTTATGTTG